>ML280543.1:0-37495 GCA_005239495.1 Nicotiana undulata
CCAGGTGGTGCACTCATCTTGATCTTTTCCTAGGTGTTAGCCTCTTCAAGGATAACCCGCTCTTATACCAATTGTCGTTTTAGACTTCAATACTACACAATATTACAAGTTAATTCTGTAGTACCCAATTTTCGAGTGCTGTCTAATAAGAAGAACCTGGTTCTTCTTAGTCTACTACTTACTACTGTTTGCGGAATAATTAAGCAGTAATAGTGAAGACACAGGGATTTTTACGTGGAAAACACCTGGCTCAAAAGGTGAAAAAACCACGACCTACTCCTCAGTAGGATTTGCTCAAACTCTTCACTAAAACCTTGAGCCAAAACGGACTTACAAAATAAACTCTTTTGTAATCCTAGGACTAACTCTAATCCTCTTTGTATCAACTAGCCTCTAGCTAATTTCTACAGATTTCAAGCTAACTCTAACTTGATCAATTTGTACCTATTACAATTGCTTCTATGAAAGCTGATAAGATACAATATTTAAACTCCTACTACAATCAACTAGACTCAATATACAAACAATGAAACTGTTCCTTCTAGTTGAACTGTAGCCTTTGTATCGCACAACAATTCTGCTTGCAAAACCTCTGGAACTTTTGCTTCAGAACTTGATTCACTTTTGTACTTGTGCGTCACTTCTTTCAGCAGTAATACTTTGATTATTTATAGAGGCCGTTTGTTGAGTCCATGATACAATTCTGATCCAACTCTTCCTTGGTAGACGAGTTTGATTGTAACTCAACTTCCTTCCTCTATTTCTGTCCTAGCTGAAATCAACTTCTGTCTTCTCTATCAATTTGCAACCTTTTCGTATTAGGAGACATTCTCTTAGTTCTTTGATACTTAGCAATCACTGATCTCTCCTAGACTTGTACGATTCGTGATCCAACTGCTTCATTCAGAAGTGTATGCTGTGATGGACTTGGTTCAACTGGACACCTTTTGTCAATCTTCAAAACCCATTCAGTGACATGGGCAAACATCATCCTATGTAAATTTAATTATGACTGTGTTCTGAGGCCTTGAAAGCCTCCGTCTATCTCACATCGATGCGCTTGCGCAGTCTGGGCGCATAGCCGGGAAGCCTTTATGTGGAAAAATTGAATAAATGTTGAATTCATGATAATTAATTTATTAAAGTTGACTTTGGTCAACATTTTTAGTAAACGGACTCGGACCCGTGATTTGACGGTCCCGGAGGGTCTGTAGGAAAATATGGGACTTGGGCGTATGCCTGGAATAGAATTCCGAGGACCCAAGTCTGAGAAATGAATTTCTAAAGAAAATTATTTTCTGAAAATAACAAAGGCTTATGAAAATGAACTTCGATGTGAAACCTGTGTTACCGGGCCCGTATTATGGTTCCGGAGCCCGGAATAGGTTCAATATGTGTTATTTGAGTTATCTGTGAAATTTGGTAAGGAACGGACTTGGTTTGAGGTGATTCGGACTAAAAATGGAAAATATGAGGTCTAAGAAGTTTTGAGAATTTTTATAGATTTTGAGGTTTAATTCGTTGTTTTGATGTTAATTTGGTGATTTTATTGCTCGAATAAGTCTGTGGTATGTTTTTTAGGTTGTGTGTATATTTGGTTTGGAGCCCTGAGGGCTCGGGGGTGTTTCGGGTAGGTGTTCGGAGTGTTTGGACTCAAGAAAACACTGCTGGTGCACCGGTTCTCGCGCCGTTTTGTCCACAGGTGCGGTCCCTCTCGCAGATGCGGACTACCTTCACAAGAGCTGCTCCGCAGGAGCGGGTAAGATTCCGCAGGTGCGGCCCCCGGTGGGCCTGGCCTTTTCCGCAGGTGCGATCCCTTTCCCGTACCTGCGAGATCGCAGGTGCGACCCAGGCATCGCATGTGCGAGAGTCGAGCAGTGGAGTTTTTTTTTTTAAAAACAATTTCAGACGTCTTCTTCAAACTTTTTCTCAAAAATAGAAGACCTAGGGCGATTTTCTCAAGAGATTTTCTTCCCAAATCATAGGTAAGTGTTCACTAACTGATTTCCTTAAACTTTCTAATGTTTTTCATCAATTATCATAAAAAATCCTAGGGTTTTCAAGGGTAAAAATTGGGGATTTGGGTAGAGTTAGGGCTTTTCGAATTTTTGGGAATTCAACCTCGTTTTGGGGTCGGATTTCAAATCAAATTGTATATTCGGGCTCGTGGGGGAATGGATGATTGGGTTTTGGTCTGAACCTCGTGTTTGGACCAAGCAAGCCCGGGGTCGAATTTTAGGATTTTTGGAAGAATGCTGGGAAATCTATAATTAGACTTTGGAATTGAATTATTGAGTAATTATTGATGTTGTTGAGTCAATTATGTCTAGATACGATTATTTCGGAGTCGGACTAGAGAGGAAAAGTGGTGCTAGAGGCTTGATTTGCACTCTTGGAGCCGAGGTAAGTGTTTGGCCTAACCTTAGCTTGAGGGAATAGGTATAGAGTCTTATATGCTATGTGTTATTCCATGTCCGACGTATAGGTGAGGTGACGGGCATCTATATGTTGTGGTCAAGCATGCCCGTGAGTCGAACTTGATAATCTTCATTGTGCTCTTTGATAATCTCTGTGTTACGGATTTGTTATCATTCAGGAAGTGGTATATTGAGAGTATTTAATGATGTGGAAAGTTACTTGATTATTCGTTCGGTTGAGGATTATATTGTTGAAGTATACCTCTGAGTGAGATTTGTTATAGCTGAGTCCCTTGCCGGGACGATAGAATCTTTGTTGAACATTTCTGTGTGTTTGAGGTTTCCTATTGTTGTATTTTCATGTCTAATTGTTGCTTTTATTTATGTTATGCACGAGGGGAAATTCCGTGCCGAGTGATTTACTTATTATTGCACGAGGGGACATTCTGTGCCGAGTGATTGTGAGGTTACGCACGAGGGGACAGGCCGTGCCTTTTCCTGTTTATTTACTTGTTCCGAGCTGTCAAGTTCCTGCTGTTATTTCAACATTTCAATTATTATCTTGTTCTGTTGTTTTTTTAGCAGTTGTGGCCCCTTTATCCCCAGCATGTTCTCCCCCGTAGTTGTATTACTTGTTCATTTCCTGTCATTACTTCATGTTATATTATTGAACTGTATAGGTGTTATTTGTTGCCGTGTCCTAGCCTCGTCACTACTTCGCTGAGGTTAGGCTCGGCACTTACTCAGTACATGGGGTCGATTGTACTGATGCTACACCTGCACTTCTCTATGATGTGCAGATTACAGTGTCGGTCCCAGTGGACACTGAGCGAAGGAGTATCCTTCAGTCCACGACGACACCGAGGTAGTTCTGCAGGCGTCCGCAGGCCTTGGCATCATCTTTTACCCTTTTCTGTCATTTTCTGTCTTATTTCAGTAGTTCCAAGACAGTTGTATCTACTTATTTCAGGCCATTGTATTTAGTGAACTCTTAGACTGTTCGTGAGTTTGTGGCACCGGTTTCTGGGGTTGTACTTTAGTAAAATTATTACGAAACTTCTATTAAACTCTTGAATTTTGTATTATTTCCGCATTTTTATTATAATTGTTCGGGTCTACCAATCATGCTTAGTTGTCATTGGTGGTTTGGAGACTCAGGTAGATCTTTTGCTTCTTAATATGGTTGACTTTGATGTTATATTGGGGATGGATTGGTTATCCCCCTATCATGCTATTCTGGACTGTCATGCCAAGACGGTGACCTTGGCCTTGCCAGGAGTACCTCGTTTGGAGTGGAGAGGGACTCCTAGTAATTCTTCTGGTAGAGTTATTGCATATATGAAGTCTCGGCGCATGGTCGAGAAGGGTTGTTTGGCCTATTTGGACTATGTTCGTGATTCTAGTGCCGAGGTTCCTTCTATGGAGTTTGTGCCCGTGGTTCGTGAGTTTCCAGAGGTATTCCCTGCTGACCTATCGGGCATGCCGCCCGACAGGGATATTGATTTTTTCATTGAGTTGGCTCCGGGCACTCAGCCTATTTCTACTCCGTTGTATCGTATGGCCCCGCCAGAGTTGAAGGAGTTGAAGGATCAGTTGCAGGATTTGTTGGACAAAGGCTTCATTAGGACTAGTGTTTCTCCTTGGGGTGCCCCAGTATTGTTTGTCAAATTGAGTGATTCAAAAGCCTAACTTGACTAGAATTTCACAAGGAATCCATTGGATACATAAAAATCGAGTTTCGGGATCGTTTGACACGAGAAACGAGGCAGAATAGCTGGCAGAAAATATATTAAAAACGGGATGACCTTCTTCGTCACCTTATTTTCGAAGTTTACAGCCCTAGGGACGATTTTCTTCACCATTTATCATCCCCAAGTCATAGGTAATCAACTCTAAACTTTAATCTTTCAATTACCCAATATTTTTCATCACTTTTAAATCAAAAATAAAGAATTTTCATGGTAAAAATTGAGGGTTTGGGTAGAATTAGGGACTTTTGTAAAAATCGAATCTTTACCTCGAATTGAGGTCGTATTTCGAAACTAATAGTATATTTGGGTTCGTGGGTGAATGGGTAAACATAATATGATCCGAACCCCGAGTTTAGACCAAGCGGGCCCGGGGTCGGATTTTTACTTTTTTTTAGAAAACTTAGAAAAAATTATTTTTCAATAAAGTTAGTTCCTTTAGTCTTAATTAATGATATTGAGTTAATTATGATTAGATTCGAGCAAGTTAGAGCAACATTCTGAAGGAAAAGCTATAATTGAGTTGTGAGTGGCCTGCGAAATTGAGGTAAGTGTTTGGTCTAACTTTGACTTGAGGGAATAAGAATCCCCACTTGTTTGCTATGTGAAATGCATGGGCGTGGTGTATAGGTGAGGTGACGAGTATCTATGCACCACCCAATTGCCTGTTAAGCATGATCCCTTTCTCGTTCCCAACTTAATTGATTCGTGTCTTAGTTGTTCTATGTCCATTATTGTTTCTATGACTACTTGGTCTTGTTATTTTATTGCTAGATATTATTGTGATTATTTTGGAAATAGTATTGATTGTTATTGGTTCCATTTTTGATAATATTGAGGAAGTGATGAGGAATGCATTTTTATCGTTTTATGACTGTTGAGGTTTACGTGGTTGTTTGGTTTCAATTGATTGTTGCCAATTGTTGTGGCAAGTGTGTTAAAAGTGTTGGATGTTTCTCTTGATTCCATTATAGTACATAATGATTGAGCTGGGTTGGCAGCGTTACGGTGTTTTACATATATTCTGGTTGGTTTTATTGTGAAATGATATTGGTTGAAGCTTACGAGCTATACTGTTTTCTATTTGAAATTTTTTGAAACAAAATTTGGTGTGATAAGGGGGCTGTGATAAGGGTGGATAATTGATTGTGATATTGTGAATAGGGGGGATCGGGTTGCACGCCGCAACAAGACAATGATAAGGGAGAATATGCATGTTTTACTGTTTATAAAATAAATGCTGGAACACTCATTGTTTTATTGTCATTATTTCATACTCTGCTTTTACTATTATTTTAAAGTGAAACTTGTTCTGTTTACAATTTGTCGAGACATAAATATTGTGAAAGGCTTTGACTTGAAAGGCGGTGATAAGGGGGTTGTGATAAGGGGGCTGTGATAAGAGGGGATAATTGATTGTGATACGGGTGAATAAATTGATATGATATGTCTGGTGGGATCGGGTTGCACGCCGCAACAAGGAACAATAAGGGAGGACAATTATATTTTTAATGATTTTCAAAGAAAAACAAAGATTTGAAAACTACCATTTTATATTACTATTTTTCGTATTTTGGCACTACTTTTATTTAAAGTTAAAGTTTGGAAACCTGGAAATCATTTGAGAGGTTGTTATAGTTGAGTCCTAGAAAAGGCGGCTGAGTTATTTTATTGTTGTTGCAGTACTTAATTATTTGTTTAGATTTCCTTCTTGCTTTATATTTATTGTCTCAGTTATATTTTTCTTGTTCGTGTAGAATTAGTTTGTTGCGTTATTGTATATATTATTGTCACAGGTTATATGTTGTTAATGCCCCACCGTAGCCTCGTCACTACTTCGTCGAGGTTAGGTTCGGCACTTACTCAGTACATGGGGTCGGTTGTATTGATACTACACTCTGTGCTCTTTTGCACAGATCCAGGTACCGGCCAGCAGTAGAGATTTTTTAGAGCAGCTATCTATTTTCTGGAGACACGAGGTATATCTGCCGCGTTCGCAGATCCCGAGAGTCTTCTCTTAGTTTGTAGAGACTGTTTTATATTTTTCTCAAAACAGTTATATTATTTCTTTCAGTCCATTATTTGTAGTAATCTCAGAAGTTCGTGAATTGTGACACCAGACCCTGGGTAGTCTCAGAGTTAGTTATATACTTAGTTCGTGGTTCGTTTTATTTATTTATTTATTTATTATTTTATATTTGAAGTTATTCATGGGAAATCATTAGATTAAGTTTACTTTAAATTTATTTTATTATGTTTAATGGATAATCAAAGGAAAATAGCTAATCGGACTCTAACATTGATTTGTCTAGCAAGTGTGGTGTTAGGCGCTATCACGATTCCTAAGGTTGAGAATTTGGATCGTGACAAATATTAATGTGATAGCCACCTTAGTTATCATTAATAATATTATCCGTTTCTCAACAACAAAAAAAGTGGCGCATTGCTATACTTTTAATTTATTTGACTGTGGAGAGGAGACGGAAATTACGAAGAGAGATTGAAACATAAGAGGTTAGTTTTCTATTTTTATTATAAATTGGATATATCTCTTTCTACCCAACTTGGTAAAGGGCCACTAGACCAACTTGGTTTACTAGGACAACTCAACGAGCAATTGTAATGCACCATTCCTATGTTTTTCTGTCTTGTTAAATCTTAACTACTTAGACTAGTATAATCTGTTTCTTTATTGCTTTATCTATCTATCTTATCTATATTTATATTTATACTATATTAAAAGTACGAAGACTCTTAGTGAAATATTGTTCGTCTTTTTTATCCTTTAAAAAAGTGTTCATATTGGACAAGACTGTCATTTGAATATTTTAGTAATATTTATGACTTCAAAATCAAATCAAATTTTTCTATTAAAGTTTTCCTAAATTTTTTCACTTAAAATCAATTAAGATTTTATATTATATAAAGTTTCCTTACTTAGCATAACTACTAAATAAAATCCTCCTTTAGGTCAGAAAGTCATCGACAAAAGAATCCTAAGAATGAACGAAAAGTTGAGTTCTGCTTTACGACTTCAATCAGGTCTGATTCTCGCTTAATATCAAACTACCTCGGGATATTTGACGTTTTAGTTTATAAATTTGATTATGCATTCTTTGTTTGCTACGATTTATGTGGGTTTTCAAGGAACTATGCTGCCAATTGGTATACCTTATGGTTTTAGTGGATCTATGTTCCTATAAAAAAAATTATGTTTCTGTATTCTTGAGAGCTCAATGGCGCTTTGTGTGTACTCCTTGTTTCATTGCTTTGGGGGGGGGGAAAAAGCATTAGTATTTTTCTTAACTTTAGTTGGTACTACTTTAATGCTAGGGATATGCATATATGCACCACTCTGAGTTTTTGATAATTTTTATATTCATAGATTGTATGTTAGTACATTCAGGCATGTCACTCTAACGACACTTCATGAACAATCATATTTCCAATATATTGCATTCAGTGATTGAAAATCATTCTAGCTTAATTATACTCACATAAAAAAGGTTATCCTAGATTTCTAAGTAAAAATATTTTAAAGATTAAGAAGAACTCACAAGTTGAATAATCATTATGCAAAAACGCAATTTACTGCAAGACTTTTAACGTATATTATAAGTGTAATATACATCTTTAAGTTTTATAGCAGATTATAGATCTCACATTTTTATGAAGGATTATCTGTATTGGTATATTTAAGATATACTTGTGTTCAACTAAAATTCTTTTGTCTGCAATTTAGTTCTATGTTGTTGCCTCTCTCTCTTTTTTTTTTGAAATTTGTGATTAGTTGAATATTATCTATTTGAAACTTTCTTACATTAATTCTTACAGAAAACACATAACATGGATGGAATAATTAATAAGAAGTCATTCCTAATGTACAGAATAGCTTTTAAGTTCTCATTCATTGTTCATCTAATAACTACTATCATTAAACCGCGCTAATGGTGCTAGAAGTATATTTATACGTGAAAGATCAATAATCTCTCAAATTTCAGATTGATGTGTTTATTCGCCTATCCTCCAGCGTACAGACTACTTTCCCCAGATCCCACCTGATGGAACATACTGGGTTTGTTGTTGTTGTTGTTATTGTTGTTATTGTTGCTTATTAATTTATTTTCTTATTAGAATCATGTAGGAAGTAATAATATTTAGAGATTATTAAAATATCACTTTGTATAAGTTATGCACATAAATTATATATAAATAATTAAAAAAATAGATAAAAGAAGAATAAAAGGTACGTGTTCTTGAACAATAACGTAAATAGTTTCATTTTATAAAAATATACAAGACTACCACACTAATAATCTTAATCAATATTATAATTTTAACTTTCAAAGGTTTTAAATGCACAAACAACAAGATAACTTATATGAGATTCCTTGATTATTAACCCATAATATATTTAGCTAAATATGGGCCGATTTACCAGCTGGCTTTCAATTGTAGATTCTCTTATTAGCTTGGTTTATTTCTTCTTTTTTTAATGACCTTTTTGTATATTATTGCACTTTGATTTTGTGTTATTTAAAGTTCGTAGATTATTAGTTGTTTACTTATATAAGTTGTATCGTTCAGGATATTTACATTTCCAAAGTTATTGCATTGTCATACTGAAATTATGAAATTACATTGGAACAAATCACAAGTTGAATTATCGATGATTTCGGACTTCTGAGATAATTTCTTTAATTATTAAGTTAGTTATACACAACCAATATTGATGATCATCTTTACAGCTTGTTTGGATGGTTGTTACTCTTTGGATTGTATTGTATTGTTATTTCGGACCAATGTTTGTTGATTGTTATGTGAAATGGATTGTATTGTACTATTAAATCTATTGCTCTGGAGCAATGAAAAGCCCCATTTTTTGAAACAACCAAATCGATGTGGTGGGATTGTTTCATATATTTTTTTCCAACTATGCCTAGAGATGGCAATGGGACGGGGCGGGTTTGGCAAAATCCACAAAAATTTTAACCCGTCCCACCCCGCATAACTTTTTTATTTCTTTAATAAAAAATATATCATTTGGCATATCTATTTTATTAAAAAATCTTACATTACAATAGTATCTAACATACTTTGACTTTACAATGAGATCAAAATTAATTCTTGACTCTTAATAGACACTTAAAAATGATCTACAAACATTTGTAAGAATAAAAAAGAGGAGAGAAACAAGAAAGATGGCTAACAAATAGGTAATATATTAATAACATGCATATCTATAATATATAATTTACAAAGACAAAATTAATAGATACAGTTTCGCGAACGAAATCTGAGAAATGAAAAAGCAAAAGCACTAAAATTTCAGTAAGGCAGACAATTTTATGCACTGCTATTGAAGATTGACAAGCCATATATAGCAATTCCCCACGAATCAAACAAAGGAGAAAAATGCTATTGACAATTCACACAGTAAAAAATGAAAAAAGTAAAAATTAAGCTAAATTAATTAATGTGTAACCATGTTTTCCTTAATCTTGATCATCATATGGTCTAACAGTTCGGAATCTTAGCTCTTTAGGTAGAAACTTATGCTCAGTATAAACATTTATGTAATCACCAAACAGAAAAGCTGGATAAGTAGTAATATTGAGAGAGTATTATGCTGATCTTCTAAAATAAATGGGTTACTATCATTTTCTATTACTAATACGATATCTTGACTTATCATTTTGGTGAGACTCATGCAAATTGGTTAATTATAAATCGAAATAGTATTCATGCTAGTGAAGAAGAATTTAAAATTGTAGTTGAAATGATTGCTTTGTTTCAAAAAAGCTAAAATTCAAAGTTGCCCCGCATTAAACCCGCCCCGCTTTAAAAAAAATTAAAAATTATTTTAACCCTCCCCGCACCCGCATAAGAGATAACCCGCCCTGCCCTGCATCAAACAAAACCCGCCCCGCCCGATTGCCATCCCTAACTATGCCCTTACTTATTACTCCATAATTCTATTTTTTCTTTATCATATTTTATACTTACTCCACCCAAATATGTTATGTGTTATTTCTGCCATCATTCTCACTCCGAGTTGTGATTCGTTCTTAGATTTGGAAGCCATTACAATAACGTCAGTAATTTGTAAATAGCTGTCACATGTTAGTTTTCAAACTATTTTTTTCTCTATTTAAGGCTCAATTATATATTTATTTCATATATTTTTATGTGTAATTCTTATAAATTTAGTGTTTACAACAATTGAGGGTATTTTAGTAAACTCATCAGTTACAGTACAATACGATATAGTCAAATCAAATAACAAAAACGTTATTTACAATAGCATACGATACAATCTACCCAAACATTGTATCCATAAAACGATACAATATAATACAATACAATACAACATAATACATTAATAATGATCCAAACAGAGTGTTAGGAACTTACACTTTTATTTTATAACTCAAAACTATGTTTTAAATAAATTTCTACTCATTAAGACAGGATTCACGCGCGTCGCGCGTACCCTAAGACTAGTAATAAAAAAGCTTGTGAGGACGAGCCATTTAGTCTATATTAATTACTCTCTATGTTCTAGTTTATATGAACCTATTTCCTTTTTGATATGTTTCAAAAAGAATGATTTCTTTCTTAATTTGGTAACAATTTAGTTTAAACTTACAATTCTAATCTTAATGAAAAACTTTTATAACTACACAAATACTCTGACCCTCTTTTTGACTTGTTTAAGACCATAAATTCTAAAAATATTCATTTTTTCTTGAATTTTGTGTTCAATCAAACAAATTCACATAGATTGAGACGAAATGAGCAATCTTTTAAAATTCCTTTGGGTGAAGGTGGTATGTGAATAGTGGAGAAGGAAATTCTGAAGAGGGATTGAAACTTTAAGTTTTGAGTTTCCAATTAATATCTGGAAAGGATTCCAAAAGAGTTAAGTATAGAGTTAATTCTTCTAAAAATATTTACATTGCGAGGAGTGATATAATTCTTTCAAAGTGCGTAAAAATCTATTTTTAGAATATTGTAAAAAAAAAAATAACGGAGCGAGTAATTAATTTCTTCCAAAAAGAAATCAACCGTCAAAGAGATTGAGGTGTAAAATCATTAATGATTGGTCTTATAAAGACAGCGCGTGAGTTATAAAGCCGCCGTAATAAAAAAGGTAAAGGGTAGGAAGTAGGTGCACGCGTGTTTTTTCCGTCATCCGAATCCCGACAAAAGAAATATATAAAAATCCCAAATTAAAAAGAATCAATCCAAAACATTATCCACAACGCAGCCCATCCAACACATCCAATTCAGCCTCTTACGTGTCATCCACCGTTAGATTCTTCCACGTGTCACCTTGCCCCATCGCAGCCTTCCACTAGCCGAAACTCGAACCTTCCTGTGTTTGCGCCGCGTCAGCATTTTATCCAAAACTCTCACGTGCCTCCAGCACATTTGAGGTGGAGTGGAGTACAAGCGCGTGAAATTGACACGTGTTTATAGAACATATATAATTAAGGTAGCTAGCAGAAAAAACGAAAATTGATTTCTCTTCTTCTGGTCCGAATCGTACGGCTTAGATATTTTGGGTGTTCGTTTGATTGACTCTTCGTTATTTCGACTATGGTTCAATTGATGAATACTGTAGAAGTGTTGCCGGAGTTGCAGTGGCGGAAGGGGAAAACGGCGGTGGTGAAGCTGGAAATAGAGGATGATTTAGATGAAGCACACGGCCCACTCAACAAGCGATCAAAGCTTTCCTCTTCTCTCCAAGTCTGTTTTCTTTTCGTTATCTCCCTGTTTGTTCTATTCCACATACTGAGTTTCTGGATTACTTCTATTTGCATATTTACAAACATGTACTCACGCTTTTTGTTATTTTGTTTACCGGAGATTTTTTTCCCCCTCTTCTGTGCCAGTTTGTTGTTTCATTTTCTACTGTTTTGTGTTTGTGCTTTGCTTGCTTTTTAGAACAATAACAGAGAGATTTTACTCCTTCCGCTTCATTATAGCGTTGCTCGGAAACGAGCTTTAAAAAGAGGATTTTCCAGATATAAGCTTAATAGTATTAACAATATATCAAATTGCCATGTCATTATTCCTTGAGTAAGTCAATTAAGGGAAATGAATGACAAATAGGATGTTAAGATTAAAGAGTTTGTAAATATAAAAAGGTGTAGCAAATAGAAAGGGGAACGATGCCATATAAAAGATAATGGAGCGAGTATCTTATAAATATTTGTAGCAGAACGACAGTAAAAACTTATCCCGTGTTTACGCCAAATCATACTAGTTTATCATGGTTAAGTATAAATTAAGGTGAAAACATGTATTAATTAACTATGGTTTAGTGATAAGAGTGTATGTGAAGATATATGTTATATAATCATTGAGTGTGCGTAAGTTTTACCATTGGTCAAATTGGGTACAAGTAGTAGATTCATGCTTATTGATGTATTATTACTGGCTATGCCTTTTTATACTGCTTTAAGGTGATTCCTGTGACGCTTATTGTATGATTAGCTTACCTGAATCCGGATCTTTTTGCTATAGCAGCAATTGAATGTAGGTGACGGTTTCCCAGTACCACCATCGCAGTACAACCCGCTAGATGAGCCCAGTCCATTAGGTTTGAGGCTGCGGAAGAGCCCATCGCTGTTGGATTTGATCCAGATGAAGCTTTCCCATGGGAACAACCCCAAGGTGGGAAACCATGGGAAGAAGGAGCAGAAAGGAAACTCTATAACTACTGAAAAACTAAAAGCTTCAAACTTTCCTGCCTCAGTCCTGAGAATTGGGAGCTGGGAGGTATTTTAGTTTTGAGAATAATATGTAGTTTACAAATTGCAGTTTAGAAGTACTAGAACTGATTGAAATTCTGTTATGTGTGCAGTATAAGTCAAGATATGAAGGGGATTTAGTAGCAAAATGTTACTTTGCGAAGCATAAACTTGTTTGGGAAGTCCTTGATGGCGGTCTCAAGAATAAGATAGAAATCCAGTGGTCAGATATTATGGGTCTGAAGGCAAGTTACCCAGATGATGGACCTGGAACTATAGACGTAGTGGTAAGTGCTAATGGGTCGTCCCTTTTGCTGCTGTTATTGTTAAACTATATGCTATATAAGAATTGGCAAATGTATTTCTGCAACACTTTTCATTGTCCTTAAGGTGATGGATAGGACTAAGGGATTCTTCTCTTGCAGCTAGCAAGACAACCTCTTTTCTTCAGGGAAACAAATCCACAACCCAGGAAGCATACTCTGTGGCAAGCAACATCTGATTTTACTGGAGGACAGGCTAGCATACACAAGTATGTTTCTGATCTTGTTTTTAGTCATTAGCAATTTATCTTTCTTTCTGTATGAACCAGAACTTATAGTTGTTCTTTTTCTAATTTTCCTTTTTTCCCTGGGCACCAAGTACTCTTCGGTTGCTTATTTTAGCCTGTTGCTAGGACTATGAAAGTATCAAGATAATGACTGAAACTTAATTGCGACCTCCTCGGAAACTGTGTTCTTTAAGTCCTAAAGTGGGTCATTACTGATTTAATGTTGACATCTGGAGTTTGAGAAAGCTTTGCGGATTATGTTGGGCCTCTTTATGCCTTTTTTTCCTTTGAATGTCGGGGAACTTTTCACTAGGATCATTCTACCTCTATTTACTCTATGAAGTTAAATAGCAGCCTAGCGCAGCCACCTAACCCCCATTTTTTGCAGCAGCAGTAATCCAGAGGATTTATAATTTTCAAGTCTTTGCATGGACTTGATTTAATGGCACTGCTGTTATAAGCCTGCTTAGTGAGGCATTACACCTATTTATGTTCGCAATTTTGTAGCATTTCCTTGACCATTATCGCTAACGCTAACGTGGTTCAGTTTTGATGTTAAACCCCATTTTTGTGTTTTCCTTTTTAGGCAACATTACTTACAGTGTCCACCGGGCTTGATGGGAAAGCATTTTGAAAAGCTCGTTCAGTGCGATCCTCGTCTTAACTTCCTAAGTCAACAACCGGAGATTACACTAGATTCTCCATATTTCGAATCCAGAATTTCAGTATTTGAAGACCCAAATGTATCTGACTCAGAATTTAACCTGAATAATGAGAAAAATACCCCCTTTCTCAACTTGCAAGGTCCTGCCTCACCTTCGGGAGCCTATTGTTCCACCTCAAAGGCTGAGCAAGATGTTGTTAGAAGACCATTGGAAGGTGTTCCTCCAGAGAGACGTTCGCCAATCTCAGGTAATAATATATTAATAATATTAATATATTTTGATATATTACATTCTTTTTCTGTCGGTACAGTCCTCGTTAGTTACTTCAACCTAGTATCTAAGGACCATTGACATTTCCAAATTATGCTCATGCTCTAAGCTGCATCTAACTGGTCCTGAACTAATGCTAGTTACCCATAAGCAACCATTATGGAGGTTTGCTGGTCTTGAATCTGTTTTAATTAGTTTTACTGTCATGTAACCTACAGTGATGGATACAAGGGCAACTCAAGATGTTATGAGTAGAGATATGGAGAAATTGAAAGGTCTCAGTAACCTGGAGCAGCTCAAAGTGCCTGGTCTTCATCCTTCCATGTCAATGAAAGATCTAGTGAGCCACTTTGAACAACGTTTCTCCGAGCAGGGTACATCTGAAGTCATGAACCTGTCAAGTGATGAACGGCAAAGCTTGCAGATTCTGGAAGATATCTCGAGGTGCTTGTTTAGTGACACTCAGAATATGCCAGCATCAGATGAGAAATCCCTCATGTCAAGGGTCAATTCTCTGTGCTGTCTCATTCAGAAGGATCCTGCAACAGCTCATAAGAGTGAGAATTCAGGTTATGTTGCTGTTGAAGGAAATATTACTGATGAAGTGAGTTCCTTTCCCGTAGCAGCAAGTGTAAATAAGGTTGAAGATCCTTCTACAACAGAGGATAAATCAAATGATCCAACTCCGTCAATGTCGAGAAAAGACTCTGTAGGGGAGTTGTTGATGAATCTGCCCCGGATAGCATCATTGCCGCAGTTTTTGTTCAATATCTATGAAGATTCTGAATACCAAGCTAGATAGCACCTGCTTAGTTTATATCATTTGAAAGGATGGTGAAGTTAAATCTTGTATATAGCAAGTCGTAGTGTCCTACAATCATCTTCTGTTTTAGTTGGTGCCAACATATAATGTTCTCCTAGCGGTTCAAATATTTCTTGTTGACATTCTTTCATGATTTTTCTCTAAGATCTCCCAATATGCATCGGTGTCCACAAGCCTGGTCTTATTTTGAACGGGATACATTTGTAATTTGGTACCGCAACTTTGGCGAAGGCGTACAAGCTCGTGTTGAAGGCAGGGATATAAGGGACCATTTTGGTGTAGTTTGTGATTGGATGTAACGTTAAGATTTTCTTTAGAATAATTCTCCTATGCACATATTTGTGACACATTCCATATTCTCATAGCTATCTAGACTCGAGGCTTAGTGACACTAACACCAAGGAATTTCGATATACTTAATTCGTCCCTAAAAGTTGTCGTATTTTTCCATTACTAGTTTTTCGCAAAGTTTTAAAATTCAGTTATAACTTGTTCAGTTGAGCTGTCCTAACAGTTGTTCTTTTGAAGGAGCGAAAAGAGAGCACGATTTGACTTCAATAATCCTTGCCTGTTGCTTCAGTCAATTCAAACAATTTAGGAAGTCGCAAAACCAGCAGCTAATATATTTTGGCCATTTAGAAGGCTTTTAAACTCCTTAATTTTCTTTTTCTATATGATAAGAAGTTTTATTTAACAACAACAACATATCCAATATAATCCCAGTACGATAAGAAGTTTTATTTCTCTTTTTTAATTTAGTTTTGCGAAAGGACCCGTGTTGGAACTTCTGGGTTGTTGCCTTGATGGATCTGGGTTTGATTGGTCCTTTCTTCATTCCATCGTCATTCCTTGTAGCATAGCGAGTCCCTTCTGCACTCTACCCTATAATATTTTTGACTCTGAATGAATACACAAGCACAACGAAGAGCACAAAAGCTACTGCGTTTGACCAGATACAGTTTAACATTGAAAAAAGAGCGTCTTAACACAAACTAAATATATACACCATATTATAAGTTTATACTCTCAGAATTAAACAGTACATAATATTGCGAAATACTGGTGGTATTCTTAAACAGATATAAACACATCTTGACAGCACAACAGAAACTTGCTATATCCGTCCTATTATTGTCTAAAGAAGTCTACAAAAGAATAAAGAAGCCTACTAACTAGGAATCATCTGTACCTTCATCATCGATGCCATCATCGTTCTCCTGTATCATGTTCATAAGGACATTTATTTGGCTCTGCAACATAGCATTTTGCCTCTCTACATCGGCACGCTTGCTTCTTTCTTCCAGCAGCTGTATTTGCAGATGTTCCAGACATTGAGCATCTGCTTCTAACTGTTCGTTCAGACCATCTATTTCACGATCCTGCAGCATTATCACATGCTTAGTGTTTCCATTGAATCTAAACTGGACAAGACGAAAACTTGAACACATATAAAGGAATTGCAAAAAACAGAACATGCAGCTTGGAGAGAAAATGGTCATTTTGAGAACAGCACCTTTCTGTTCATTTCCTGTAGAGCGATTCTTCGCATACTTTCAACAACATCCACATTTACAAGCTTCCGTTTCTTTCCAGCAAGCCAACCTTTGGGGTAACATGCAACGTCAAAGTCAGGTGGAGGGAGCAAAGATTCAGCTAATGGCCTTCGCCCATTTGCATTCGTAACCGGTTCCAATGGTTCAAATAACGCCTTTCTACGCTCGGAAAGTTCAGTAGACGGGTTGGATTCCTGCATCTTTTCATCAGCTGAAGACTCTTCTTGTTTTTTAGGTGTTTCATCAGCTTTAGCAGTCACTTGGTTGTCCAAGTTCTTCCCACTGGCTACTAGGTGAAGTATTTTCTTAGCATGACACAGGTATTATACAAAATGTGAATTGTGTAATGATTCCGCTTATAGTCATTACTCTATGAACTTTGCGAAGCATGACATGCAACAGGACTTTTGACAAAAATAGCACAACTATAGTATGTTCAGAAGTTGTTGACCGGTTCAAATTCAAAGATCAACTGTGGGCATGATTAGAACTTAGAAGTTCGCTATATAATGAAACCACTGAACTAAAACTGACAGAGTTTATAGAGGTCACATGATGTGGAAGGACATTAATTTCTCCTGTTTCAGCCACTTTAATGTACATAAACAATTCCTTATGCAATCAGATGTAGGCATTATAGCATTTTAATCTGATACTTGTTCCATTGCTTATCTTTCCATTATTTTTAAAGATTTAACAACAGTCCTATACGAAAGTTTAACAAAAGTCCGATATGCCTAGCCCGTTATTTAAATAGCATGTTGTAGAAATATTACTCCACTTTAGAAAATTTCCATACAAAGCTCAAGAGTTCATCTACCACTAATCTTCTCCAATTGATCAGCGAAGAAATAAGACTGCTATTTGACAATCATTCTTGAAAATCAGGTTGCCATTTCATAAACAGATCCAGGTAATTTAGTTGCAACTTTCTTATTTTTTATTTGGAGAATTCTTCTCATGTCTTTCTAAAGCTAGGTCAAAGGCGGATTCAGGATTCAACTTTTAAGGTTTTTAGTATTGAACCCATTATATTTTTTAAATTTATGGGTTCATCTCCATTATTTTTGCAATTTTAATGAATTTTTACATATAAATTTTTACATCGCGTCAAAAGTTATGGGTTCAGCTGAACCCGTTAGTTGTTCACTACATCCGCCTCTGGGCGTAGGTAAGTCATTTTTGAAGGCATCTACAAGAATATCTAAATAATTAAGGGAAAACAATATACAAAAATTTACAGAAGTCAACAATGCAGGACCAAGTCATTATGTCTAGAATAGATCCGTGTGCAGAAGATTAGTCTTTTAAGAATAAAAATACGATTAGAGGAAATTCCTCAGCAAATACTAAGGTGAAAAATGAAAATTCACAGAAGAAACATGTAATGAATTTATAAGGAAACAACTAACGAGTGCCAACTCATCACGACAAAGACAATCAAAAACAATAAAATCAAAATTGTTAATGCCGATAAGCTAATTTTAAAAAGTTTGATTTATATTCAAAGATCAAGCTTTGTAATTAGCTATAATATAGAAATAACGTGTCGGCAAAGGCGCCACCAAATGTTGCTAATGTTGTACGAAACCTACCCCCAACCTCTAATGTCCTAAACTACCACTTTCCCCGAAAAAAGAGAGGAAAGAAAATGATTTAAGAAAAACTTATACAGAGGAAAATGTAAAGATAGAAAACAGAAAATTCAGAGAATTACAATTTACTCAAAAAGCAAAGAAGTAACCGTAATAGAGAAGATATCAAAGAAAGTATATTCCTAACATTTCCAGAGAGAGAGAGAGATCTAGTGTTTTGCATGCAACTCACAGAGAAGTAGCACCATGTTTTCACAAATTCCGTCATAAAAGAATATAAATACTTGTAATCAACATGTTCATTAGTTTAATTAATCAAAAATTACAAGTTGAAGGAGAAATAATTAAGAGTAAGGTCAGAGTGAAAGTACCAGATCGTTTCCTAGACTTCCAGAAGACAGGAGTTGAATTAACTGGTGAAAATCCCTCCAAAATCCCCTCCATCTTCAGCTTCGTTTCCCCCATAAAACACCTTTCAACTTTCAAAGCTCATAAAAAACAGAGAGATGAATAAAATAAAACTCTAATTTTCTTTTAATTCTACAGTTCTATGAGCTATGGAGAGAGAGAGAGAGAGAGAGAGAATCGATAGCGTAGGAGTTGAACTTAGTCTGGTTGTCGTTGTATGTGTGAGGAAGAAGCGTTATTACCCACCTATTTCATCACACACAACAAATATTGAGGCCTTTTTTGACAAGTAAACAAGATATGGTTAGAAAGAAGCATAGACGGTGACGAAACCATCAAGCCAAATCAACGGACCTGATTTTGTTGTTGTTTTTGTTTTAAACGGTGATGTTTGTCTTTCTTGTTTTGTGTTCCTACTTCTTATCCATGCTGGACCCCACCCCTTATTTTATGTATTCTTTTTTCCAACTTAAATTAGTACGTATTTTTAATTTTTCTTGTTGGGAAAAATGCACCTGGGTTTTTGTGATTTTCTTCTCTGAAAATAAAAACACTCGCGGTCAAACAGTGTCCAAGAATTTAATAACAAAAGAATATACGGGTATCTGGGGCAAGTTACTTATTAATATGTACTTATTTTGTACTGAAATTTAAATTAAATATTTTAATTTTATTAAATTAAAATTTAAAAAGTATTGGCTAATTTCTAAATAATAGCCTTATAAAGTGACTATCTATATTATTTTTACGGGTTATTTGTATTTTCCGTTACTTCTAGGGAGAAGTGACGGTTAGCCACTAATTAGAGATGTCTTTATTCTTTAGCTACAGTTTAAAATATATTTATTTTTAGCCAGTGCTTAATAATTTTTTACTCTCCCGGATGAAAATACCCTTGTGCTAACATTGAAGACATGGTGTCCTTAACTTCATGAATGCTGCGTAAATATTAAGGACAAAATATTTTATATTTGCACTTTTTCGTTGCTATACTTTAGTACATCACGTCCTTAATTTCATATGTGCAATGTAAATGTTAAGGATATGGCGTCCTTAACTTCATGTGGGCAGTGTAAATGTTAAGGACATAGTGTCTTTAATTTTATGAGTGTTGTGTAAATATTAAGGACACGGTGTCCTTAACTTCATGAATGTTGTGTAAATATTGAGAATAATGTGTCATGTATTTGCACCTTCCCTTTAAACTGTAGGACATCATGTCCTTAACTTCATATGTTCAGTGTAAATGTTAAGGATATGGCGTCCTTAACTTCATGTGTGCAGTGTAAATATTAAAGATATCATATCCTTAATATTTACACAATACTCATAAATAAAGGATAAAAATATTTTTTCGTATTAGTTTTAATAGAATAATAACTATTTCTGCTCACCATTAAAAGTACGGGATAAAAACTAAAAGCTATTCCACGCCATTTCTACTCACTTCGGGCAGAACGTTTAGCCCAAAGATAATGGATTGAGCATTTGAGCCAGCTTGTTCTCTTTATTATTTGAATTATATGTTTCCAAATTAACAAGTTGTTATTTTATAAATATCATAAAGAAAGAAAAACTCATGTACTACTAAGGGGTCATTTGGTATGAGATATAAGAAGGTATAATGTTGGTATAAGAATTTAATATCACTTTAATCCTTCATTTGGTTAGCAAACCAGGTATAAATTATCCCAAGATTAAAATTAACATCGGGATAACTTATACCTTATAAAGGGTGGGGTAATTAATACCTATATAACTTATACCGGCATAAGTCGTATTTAAACCAAACAACCCCTAAGTTCTAATTATGTCGGTGCGTTTGCTATAGGTCCTACATTTTCAAGTCAAGGTTCTACATGAGATTTATATCCTAGTAAAGCTATATAAACTTCTAAGGGCAGTGCCTTATTCTTTATACCTGCGCAAGGCAACATGTCAAATTTCCCACCAGTTTCTGGTCTCCCTTTTTGAATTATTATAATATATGTGTTTATGTTCTGGTTTTAATATTACTTTGGGTGGGGGTGGGGGTGGGGGTGGGGGGGATGAAAGGTGTTGAAGAATTAAAAATACGAAGTCCCACGTAGGAACAAAGGACTATAACCTGATCCTAAGAAAATATGAGTTCCCACTTGAATGTATGGGAGACAATGGTTCATATACCTCTCCTCATTGTAGAACCGATCCTCGTCACCGACTGCGGTGCCGCCAGAATCCACAGGAGTAGAAATCTAATGGATAGTACTCCTAATGAATGAATTAGAAGTCATTGTTGACGAGATCAGCTGTAACTTGAATACAACAATAACAACAAAAATCCCCGGTTGTAATCCCACAAATGAATTCATTTGGAGAAGGGAGATGTATGCATGCCTTACACCTACCTGATGAAGGTAGAGGGACAGTTTTCGATAGACACTCGGCCCAAGAAAACAGCTGTAACTTGGATGTTCCAGTTTAATAGTTCTGTCATTCACAGGGGTCAAAAGCTGAGGTTCTATGTAACTTTACATAATGGGGATAATCTCTACCCATGGGGCTCTATTGTCACCACCTCCTATATGTACAGTTCCACGAACTATACCCTAATCCTGTTCACACCCTTTACAAAAAGTTGGGAGCCCTTTCATTGTCTTTTGCAATGTCAAATTACAAAAATTAGGCCCCACTCCCCACCCGAAACAATTGGAGGAAACAGATCATATCATGTTTCACCTAAAGCGCAAGGAATGCAAGGAGGATTCTTTGACTGGTCTTCTGGTGTGATAATCTGCAGACAATGGTCATGAAATACATGTCCACAGGGAAGAACAGCAACAGCTGGTGGAACAGCAGGCCGAGACACAGGGCCTTCGGGGTTGAATGCCACATCCCTCTTGCACAACAGGCACTTTTCTCCAATGGGGGGTTGAGCCGATTCTTCAGAATCTGCTAAAAAATTTCCAACATTAAAATGATGTTTCAACAGTAGGCATTAAGCAGTAAAATGGGTACAATGAGTGTAAGCAGCAATGTGTATGGCTGTCCACAATGCCTTGTTTCTATTACAAACATTCTATTCAAGGTTCTCCTACAAACTTACAGTTCCAAAAAAAAAAATGATCTGTAAGTTTGTAGGAGAACCTTTAATAGAATGTTTGTAATAGAAAAAAGGCATTGTGGACAGCCATACACACAGCCTGATTGATAAACCATAGAAGAGAAATGACATAAAAATAGATGGTGGAGTACATTACATACTCAGCACATTATACACCAAAGAGCTACACCCATACAGCACATGTAATTGATTGACTATTATACACCAAAGAGCAACACCCATATAGATCCGACATGACATGGGTGTGGATAGTGGCGGAGCTAGGATTTTCACTAAGGGGAGTCAAAATATAAAGAAATAAATACACGAAGAAGACGAGGGGATTCAACATATAGTATATAAACATAAATAACATTTTTACCTAAAAATTTCCGGCGAAGGGACACCCCTTGGACAAGGGTGCCTCCACCAGTGGGTGTGGAATACACACCAGATTTGCTCAATTCACATAGGGTGTGTTGCCCACAATCATGATGGAGAAACATAGGCTGGTTGTTTTTTTGTCCGTCGCTTTTTTTTTTTTTTTTGTGTGTGTGTGTGTAGCATAGAGTACTAGAAAACTATCTAATAAGATACACATACGGGATAAGATATTAGATACTGCCACCATTTCAATTTATATGAACCTATTTGACCGGGATAAGAAAAAGAAAACTTTTGAAACTTGTGGTAGTAAACATGCCATAACATTTCTGAGGTTATAAATCTTTTGAAACTTATAGTGTACACAACATGACATATCATTCAAGTTGTGAAAGCTTCTCATTAAGAGTAATATTGAAATCCTAAATTAAAAGCTTTTATATTAGAAAAGAGTTCATTCTTTTTGAAACTGACTAAAAAAAATAGGTTTACATAAATTGAAAAGGATGGAGTATTTATCAAGAATATATTCGACAATATGTCTTGGTTTGGTGACTTCTCTATTTAACAACTAAATATACTCCTATATCAAATTATACAATTGTTAGCCTATCCCAGTTCCTAATCTTAAAATTTAGGTGATGATGACAAATCCAAGTTCTGATCTGTACCTTGTATACCTGCACATGGCTGGCCATGTAGCTGATGTCTATAGTGTCAAAACTTGTAATTTACAACGATATAGATGTCAGAAGAAATAGAAACACAACAGAGATGCAGCACATCAACATATATAATACAGCTAGATGACTGATCAAGTCAGAGCAGGAGAAGAAAACACTGACGTCATCCAGGATGAACTCGTGGAAATGCTAAAGAACAATGTAGGTCGTGTACATTTCCGTGGTGAAGAAACAAATTGCACATTGTTTCCGAGAGTTGCAACAAAAACCAAATTACAATGGAAAGCACAAGAAACAGTATCTTGAAGATCAAAGACTGACAAATTAATTACACTTCAAAAATACAGAAAACAGATGTGAGATAGCTTGAGATACCTTGGCACTTTACATGGGGCAAAGGAAGAGAAGGAGAAGAGGCAGGGACTGGAGCATTAGAGCTCTGCCTCTGTGCTATCAGCTGTTGATATCTATGTTGAGCCAATGTTCTCCTCCGCTGACACGTCGGAGCAATTGGAGGGGCTCCAATTGCTCTTCTTTTAAGGGAAACATGGCCATGAGTATTCGAAGCCTGAGGTGTTGCATCAACCTTTGAAATTGGAATGCCTTGACCTGGGTGTAGCAAATGTTACAGAGTAAAAATCAGGAATCAGCATGTTTTGGCACTATAAAGTGCATGTCACCGAAGATGCAAATGACAGACATTGTCAATGAAATAACCAACAACGAGAGTTCCTTAGAATGGGTTTGTGGCGTACCAGAATGATAGGGTAGTCCAGTAACATTATACTTAGCCGCTGAACCACCATGAGGCTGACCTAGACGACATCAGAACAATCTCTTCAGATGTTATGCAGAGGTCAGATCACTTTGAATTCATAGAAAAACAAACTGGAGCATTTATCTGATATGAACAAAGTTAGCAGATACCCATAGCCAAAGGAGGGTGAAGAAGTCCAGCGGGGTGCATGGTAGGTCCATGATCTCGAGACTGATATGAGTTACCTACAAAATTATTGCCATCGGAAAAAAAATGAGAAAGGCATTTGACAAAAGGTAAAATGTAGACTCAGCTGCACAACGTTCTGATCTCAAAGTTCAATGGATTCGCTTATGAGTATGTATCCAAAATGGCACAGTGGAAGTATTTGCAAAAGGTGCATTCTTATTCTGGTTTTAGTGTATTCTGAAGAATCCACACAATACACACACCTGTTCAACATGGGTACATCAAATCATATTAAAGATCCATCTAACACAGCCTAATCTGCCTCATTATTTCAGCAAGTCCAAATAGCTATTAATGAAGTTCAACCACTACGACTGATGGACATAATCATCATCTGCCACATTATCTTTTCCCAGCAGTGCCTAACCAAATTTTCATGGAAGCTTAATATACTTTTGGCTTCTTTTTTTATCTGATAAACTCATTCTTAAAGAAGATATGATATTCTTTTTTAACATATAAGTACAAGTGCATGCCACAATAGTTCGACATGATTTACCCTTTCTAATTTGCTGGATGCCTCTCATCCCGGGAAGAACACCTTCTCGAGTAGCTTGAGAAATAACCCCATCATTAAGCTGGACACCTAGCCTCTTAGGAAATTGATTGCCAGGGACAGGTTGGATGCCACTCCATCCTGCAAATTGAGCTCCCATTCTTTCCGGAAATAGGTTATCACCCCAAGGATGTGGAACATTAACAAAAGATTGCTGACCTGAAAAAATTTGGTCATAACAATGTTGCGTACCACAGTAAGTCAATAAGATTGCATTAGACTACTAGGCAATTCGTAGAATCCACAAGGACAAGAATACTAACATGTGAGACAACGACAACAACAACAACGACCCAGTGAAATCCCACGAGTGGGGTCTGGGGAGGGTGGTGTGGACGCAGACCTTACCCCTGCCCCGAGGGGTAGAGAGGTTGTTTCCGTAAGACCCTCGGCTCAGAAAGACGAAAACAAGACGAAAAGTACCATCACTAGAAACCATAGAAAAAAATAACAACATCACCAAAACCAGAAAATAAATGAAAAGCAAAACAATAACCAGTAGATAAAGCCCGATACTAAGAGGAACGAAAGAGTAGTGTGGACTCAACATAAACCACAAACAGTCTAAGACTAAACCCTAACATACAAGCCACACTCTGGTGCGCCGTAGAAATATGCACAACCACCTCCTAACCTACAATCTTAATGCTCAACCTCCACAACTTCTTGTCTAGGACCATGTCCTCGGTAATCTGAAGTCACGTCATGTCCTACCTGATCACGTCTCCCCAATACTTCTTAGGCTGCCATCTACCTCTCATCGTACCTACCAAAGCCAGCCGCTCACACCTACCCACCGGTGCATCTGGCTCCTCCTATGAATGTGCCCGAACCATCCTAGCCTTGCTTCCCGCAGCTGGTCATCCATGGGGTCACACCCACCTTCTCCCGAATATCTTCATTCCTAATCTTATCCATCTTAGTGTGCCTGCACATCCACCTCAACATCCTCATTTAGGCTACTTTCATCTTCTGGATATGTTAGTTTTTAACTGGCCAACACTTAGCCCCCTACAACATGGTCGGTCTAACCACCGCTCTATAAAATTTACCTTTGAGTATCGGTGACACTTTCTTGTCACACAGGACTCCTGACGCTAACCTCCACTTCATCCACCCACCCCTATACGGTGTGCAACATCCTCGTCCATCTCGCCATCCCCTGGATAACCGAATGGTACTTGAAACTACCCCTATTGGGGATGACCTGATTCAAGCCTCGCGTCCAATCCCGCTTCCGCCGACTCGACAATGAACTTGCACTTTAAGTACTCCATCTTAGTCCTGATCAACTTGGAATCCTTAGACTCAATGGCCGGTCTCCAAACCTCCAGCCTCTCCTTAACGCCGCCTCATGTCTCAGCAATCAGCATTATGTCATCAGCAAATATTAATATATGAGAGAAACTAAAAAAAGGTTTGCGTAGCTGTGAGGACATATGCCCTTTACTACATTGTACGCTTCTCTTCAGCATTTTCACTTCAAGCCCATAGACCTAATCATTTCGCGTTTTTTGCTTCATGAGCGAAGCCTTACGCTTTAAAGAAGTATCCACTTCAAACAATGATGCATAGATTGATTGCAGCAAGAAGTGATCAAACTAAAATTTGAAAGAAATGGATTAATATATCCTTATCAGAAAAGGAATTTAATTAATATAGAATAGTGTTATAGGATGCTGATATATTTATTTTAAATACAATATGATTATTATTTATTATAGTACTCAATTCGTATATGTTTTGTATTCTTTTGTGATTTATCTATAAATTGTGTTCTTCACTTCACGCTTTTTGCTCCCAGAGACTTTGTCACCTTTTGCATGTTTTTCTTTTAGAAACACTTGGCGTAACACCATTTACCGGCAAAAAGAATTACATAAATCTCTAGAATCTTGTAGGGGAGTTGATACCATGCGAAGAGTATTTAAAAAAGAGAGAGAACACTTCTCATTAAATCGATGATTGACAATATATCAGTCAAGTAAATTTCATCTGCAAAATTTTCTTAAAATGAGGTAAATGGAATGTCCATTGTCATGTTTGTTTGGTTAAGGGTGCAAAAACATATCCTAGGATTATCCTGGAAGCTGCCAAGTGCTAGCTTAGAACATATATGGCAACAAAGGCAACAAATTATGCCAATAGATCCATGAATATCTTAGGAATTCTGACACAGCAAGCAGAAACAATCGCTTCTTGTTTCAGATAAAGAGCTATTTCAATTGTCATGCACATACACTAGAATCCCTCGCTTCAAAATAAAAATAATCATCCTTGAAAAGAAGAGAAGGAGAGCCTTGGATCAACGGTAAAGTTGTCTCCATGTGACCTATAGGCTGCGGATTCGAGCCATGGAAGCAGCCACCAATGCTTACATTTAGGTTACACCCCTTGGGATGAGGCCCTTCCCGTATCATGAACGCAGGATGCCTTGTGCACTTGGTTACCTTATCCTTGAAAAGAAGAGGTTATTGTCTACCATAATGATAAATTTCTACTAAAGAAAATAGGATCAAGAAATCCAATCATAATCAACTGTCAGCATAAGCTATAGTGGTAAAGTATGAAGTTGATAACTTGATAACCAGTAAATTCAGGAAACAGAAATAGAAATTTATAAACGCACCTAAATGGTCTTGCCTCACTCCACTGCCACCATGACCGAGAATAAGAGATTCCATGAAAGATTGGTTCCTGGAAATGTTTGGGTAACAGTTACTCTGCTGCTTAATAGTTGGTTGAGCTGTTACCAAACCAGGTTGAGCAGATAAAGGAGCTGCTACCCAAACAGGTTGAGCAGATTCAGGAGCTGCCACCGTTTTAGCATATCCAAGATGAGGGGGTAATGTTGAATTGCTGCTAAATGGCAATGAAAGAGGAGGCAAACCACCTTGAACGCACTTGAAGGGATCAGGTTCAGCAAGTCTTAGATCAGCTTTACCAACAGCACCTAAGTTTGTGCTGTTAGAAGAATTAAGTCGTGTGTCGGGGGTTAAGTTAACACATGGAGGTGCACTTATTCTAGAGCCTGGAGCAAGCTCAATTTCATCATTGTTTGAAGAGCAGGTTGAAACACCGAATTTCCTGGCTGAATTGGGCAAACCACCACTACCACGATTGAAATTTGGAATACCACTAGGAACACCATGAGTTAAACTTGAGATACTTCTTTTCATTTGTTGGACATGAGAGTTGTTATTTTGTGACAAGACAGCTTCCTCCAGTCTGCTGCTGACCTCTTTGGCACTGAATTTAAACTTTGATCTATTATCTATGTTACTTCCTATTCCAAGGGTCAGAAAACTACCATCAATGTTTTCTGGGGAAGAAAAAGGAACAGGATTGACCTTGACATCATTATGAATTCCTATATCACTAATACTTTTAGTATTCTGCATGCTAAACCCTATGTCAAAAGGAGTTCCACTTGCCTGCGAGCTATTTTGATTAATACCTGTGGCTTTCCCAGCCTTTCCAAAACATCCAGCTGCATTGCTTTGCATAGGCATAAAATTCATGCTGACCCCTGGATTCTGAATTCCCATGGACAAGACAGCTTCATTCAAGAAACTATCTGAGGTCAGCATGTTGTTATTCATATTTGAATGGTATATCTCTGCTGCATTTCCCATGGAATGTGGCATTCCTGATGGAGTGGGAAAGCTGGGTGCAATATTTCTAACATTAGCCAAGTTTGGTTCAAGCTGGTGATGATAGCTATAGAGATTCTTCAAATTGGCCATCTGAAAGTTGTTCATCTCATTAACATTTCCTGGAAGAGGACGGGCCGCTGGCGGAGATACAAAAGGGAAGGATGTGACATTAGCCCCTGAACTGAACCCACCTTGGACAACACCGTTATAATCAACAGCTCCACTTTGTCTGATGCTGAGGGAAAGATCATCAAAAGCATGAAATGAAGTAGGGTCTGGCAAGTTCTCTGGTTTGTCACATCCCATTGAATAGCTTGGATCTGATCAGTTAAATCAAAAGGTAAGCTTAACTACTCTCATTCACATAACGACATCCACTTCATAAACTAAAGGAGACGACAAAGAGAAAGAAAAGCATAAAGTGATTATACGTAAATGCTCCTCCAATTCTTCCTGAACAAAGCTACTACTATAATTGCACATAGATAGAAGCGAATTCAGGATTTGAACCTTATGAGTTTGCGTTCAGGATTCTACCACAACTCATTTGTTTTAGTGGGTTCGAATCAATTATTTGTGCAACAAACCTAGTGTAATCTCACAAGTGGGGTCTGGGAAGGGTAGTGTGTACGCAGACCTTACCCCTACCTTATGAAGATAGAGAGTCTGTTTCTGGTAGACCCACGCCTCACAGTGAACTAAAACAACAAGCAGTAGCAACAACAAAGTAATAGGGTAATGAAAGAGAATAACACAATATGTACTAATAACAAACCATAAATAAGCAAATACAATAATAGGACTAGTTTTACTGACAAGCCTAGGAGAGACTCGCGACTATATGTCAACCTACAACCCTAATACTCGTTCTCCATGCCTTCCTATCTAGAGTCATATTCTCGGTAAGATGAAGCAGTGACGAATCAATTATTTGTACATATCAATATATGTACAGGGTCCGAGCCAAAGCTAACGGGTTTGGGTGATCCCCTAGATTGAATTATACACCCACACATGCACATAGAAAAAAGATCTTCTAAACTATTCTCGAGATAAGCCGATTGAACATCTTTTTCTATTGGGGGTGGGGGAGAGGTCCACTTTGGTGTCAAAGAACCTAGAGTATTTTGATGTGAGCAATTTAAAAGAGCCAACTTACTTCCATTGTAGAAGGGTAAAATCAATCACATTTGCTTCAAATTGGCTCAAAAATAAAACTAATGAAACAGATTCAACAAAATCAAAGTAAAGCAATTACATCATAGTTGGAAGACCAATAGGTGATACTATCACAAAATACTCGAGGAAAGCAAGTTTAACTATAATAAATTTTAACCATATAGATTCCACTGCTAATAAGGATAAGAACAATCACACTATCACCAGATTGGCACAGCAATAAAGCAAGATGAATGGGCACAGAAAATGAAATTACATCAAAGTTCACAGTCGAAAGGCTGCAAGATGGGGACACAATGCATAAAATACTAAAGAGAAACCGGAGAATAAAGACTGCCAAAATTCTTGAGACATCTTCATTGGTCGGGACTGAATTAATTTTCCCTTCACTTTTTTTTTTCTGATTGATCGCTATTCAACACCGAGATATACTAAAGTAAGTTTCTGATATGCCAATGGCGGAAACTAAAGGTTAACTACTTAGTGCAGCAGACTACATATAATGTGACAAAAAAAAATACAAATCACGAAGTTCTAGCATATCATCAAAGGCCCAAATGACCCACACACACAAAAAGAAAAAAAGAAGACCCGGAGACGTAGCAGAGCTAAAATCACCCGGTATGCATAACACACAGCTGTCTCTATTGCCTGCTCTTGCCTCTTGGGTGTTATAAACCCTAGATTCCATCACACAGCACTCAAGAATAGTGAAACCCAGAAAATGGAGAAAACAGACACCCAAAAAATCCTCTTTGTTATTATGAGAACTCAATAACGGAAGGCCAACCTTAATGAACAAACAACAAATACAAAAGTTGCAACTTGCAACAATCCAAAGAGTACAACTGACTCTGCACCATAAGGAAACTGATCGCAACACGTAATCTCCGTCATTAATCACAAAACAAACCCAACCCAACCAATTTACTTATTTTAAAAAACCAAAATTAAAGCAAAAGATTTATTCAAAGTTATGAAGAAAGATGAAATCGATACGAGCTGGCCCATCGGTTAGAAGAATTCGTACCGGTGATGATCTGTATCTGATCGGAGAAATTTTCTGAAAGTAAGAAATTAGAGAGAGAGAGTGAGAGGGGGTTTTTAGAGGGAGAGAGTGGTGGTAGGGTGTGGTGTTTGGGGTTTGAGGGTGGTGTATGTGTGTGCGTTTTTGGCGCTTATAGGGGCTCTATATAAGAGTTTTTAAAGGCTTCGGTTGTGGGACCATTTGTTGTTTTGCTCTATGACACGTGGACTGAGAAAAGCTTACCTTGTTGCTTGAACTTCATAGCTGACGTGGCATCATTTGATATAATATGAGCTTTTCATCTTTCCAATTTAAAATGAGAGGGTAGTTTTGGAGTTAGAACTGAAGCAAATTGGAATAAAACATTGGCGTAATTAGAACGCAAACCTACGTAATAGCTCAATGCCGTTTAGACTGTCCATTTTTTTTTTTAATTTAAGGCCTTAAATAAGTGAGTTGGAATAAATTGTAAATTAAAATTGATTGAATTAATAAACAATTTGATCATAACTCAGTTTAGAATTATCTTTGGTCAAAATGAACGGGTCAATTCAATCAACATAGTCGGTACTAACACTATAGTCTAGCTAAAATTCTTTTTTATCTCTTTATTTGCTTGTTAACCAAAGTAAGAAAGGCTTTAAGTTTGTTACCATGACTGTACTTAACCAGCCAAATTTTAAATACTTACTCCTCTGTTTAAGAAATAAAATCTTTTACTATTTAGGAGTCAAACAAGATTATCTTTGACCATAAATAATAATTTTATTGTTCATTATTGTAATCTATAGAACTTTTTATGTGATTTTTAAATATGTACATTTTATCTCAAAAAATTCAGAGAATCTATATTCAACTTCACACCAAAAATTAGTCAATTAGACCCAAGTACTCCGAGAAAATTCAAACAAATTGAAACTGATGGAGTACTATTTTATGCTTTGATTAATCTTGTTATGAGTTTATTTAGGCACACAATTTGAGCTAGATAGACTGCCAAATTGACCTAAACTTTTAGACTGGCTAACTTGGAAAAAGCTCAAATTGACCTAACATTGCATAAATGTCTCACCCAACCCGCTTAATTTTGAACAAGTTGGACAAATTATGACAGCTTATATCCGCTTCGTTCTAGCAGAAGGGTCACAAGATATATCATATCGGTCAAATTACTAGTTGGGTAGTTACTTTGTGAGTGACCTTTCGCATTATAATTGTTTGAAAGGAAGGAAACGGAAACAATTCTAGAGAAAGGAGGAGAAAATCCAAAAGGAAAGACAGTCTTTGGTCATGGCCCTACTTCACACAAAAAAATGATTATCCATGGCACCGCACAAAGCGAGATTAAGAATTAGGACACTATTACTATATTTACAATGTCAGCAGTGAGATGTCACAACCCTCGTGTCTATCCTACGTCCATTGTCAAGTCTTCGTTGCTAAGGGAAGTGGGGGTTGAGTGGATTATCCTAAGTACAGTGTAGATAACATCTTGGTTAAATTCGCCGAGGTTCGATTTTTGGAAAAGATTTCAAACATGTGGTTTATCGGAAATAATTGTCATACTAAAATGCTAAAGAAAACAAGAAAGGTAGAATTCGCTTCAAACAGGAAAAAGTAAAAGAGAATCATTAGAAATCTCAATAAATCCTGAACTCGAGACATGTTTCTCTTTCTTCTCAACACAGGGAAAAGGGTACGAATAAATTGAGACCCCACAAAAATTAGGTCCCAACTCCGAAAGTCCACGTAGAGATTGCAATAAGACGGCAAATGATGTGCATAAACAGAACAAAAGCAAGCTTGCGAGAGGAAAAAGGAATATTCATTAGAAGGCATACATAAGAGAGAGCACAAGTGTTGTAACTTGTAAGCAGTAACCCGAATGTCCAGAGAGACATCTACAAGTGGTTGAATTTACAAATCCATAATGTCCAAGTTAACAGAAGCAAAATGGTAGATATCTTGCCGATCTACAAACAAACAAACGACAAACCCAATGTACTCCCACAAGTGGGAGCTGGGGAGGTCAGTGTGTACGCAGACCTTACCCTACCTTGTAAAAGTAGAAAGAGACTGTTAAAGATAGACTGGCTTGATCTACTATCATCCATCCTGCAAAAACGTTCTTCAGGAACTTCTGTATCTCTTCTTGAACATCATTTCTCAATGAGTTAAAGAATTTACTCCTAAAGAAATGGACTACACTCTAGAAAAAGAAGAAAGATATACTGAATATAGGAAGAGTGCAAAATTGGATATCATATTGCTAGGTAGCTGAGTAACAAAGGCCTAACTTCGTCCCAAGACTATTATTAGCACCAAGAGCCTTCCACGGCTAATTCTCAGAAGCCAGACTCTACTCTTCTTTTAGATACTGTTGGCGCTTACGGTAGAAAATGCAGCCCAAGGATGCCACAAGCCCCACGAGATAACCAGCTATAGCTCCATAAGTCACAGAAATAGGCCATTCCTACATGAAAATACCAATTGATGAATAATAACTTACTAAAACATTTTCCAATCCCATTGAGAGATCCACAATATAGAAAAACCAATCTTTTCAGAAGCACATAACCAAATTATAAAAAGGACGTCTGCTGTCACTTCTAAAATCTAGGAAGAGAAAATTCATAGTATGAAGGAATTAGCATTCAAGCACCAATGGAACCAGTGAGTCGCTGATAGCCGTGGTCTTTCTGACTGGTAGTAAATGCAGATTAGTCAAGCAAAGCTGCATGCACCAGCTACTAGCTGGCACATCTAAGATACAGAAAAATTACCAAACGCTAACTCGAACTAAGACGCAACTTGATATAAACAAATTTATGAAACACTCTTGGTATAAAACTGCCTCCCTCTTTCATTTTTCATCTTAAATGCTATTGTTTCCATTTATCTAACACATATAAATGATGTAAGATTTGATAAATTTTTTGAGTGAGGAGGGAAAACATAAATGGCATTTTGATGGAAGATGCACTCATTTTGTGGCATAATTACTTTGCTTTTATTTTTATTTATACAAGCATACCAAGCAAGAAAAAGAATCAAATTCCATATCCCTGTAATGGACGTGTATGCCCACATGACAAAAACAAAATAGGAGGGCATAACACCAAAAGGTGAAACAACGTGACTGAAAAACAAATGATTATGGGCAGGGTATCTTGGGAACTCCTTGAATCAGGATATAACAAGAACTGTTTTAGTTTATTAATAACCCTCATGGCACATGGAGATCTTGTTCACAAAGCATAAAGTGGTGCCCTTACTCGAGTGAAGAATTTTACAGACAGCAATGCAATCTGATCTTACCCCGGGAAAAAGGGGCCACAAAGTGCCTGCCTTTTCTCTTCTCTAAAAACATCATTTAGCATATTCTCAACACCTCTCATTTAAATATGGTTCCCTTCGAAGTGTCCCGAGAAACATAAACAGGTTTCCAGCAGATGTGTGTGTGTGTGTGTGTCTTCCATAAGGGTCACTAATCTGGGCACTGATGAAGTGGGAACCCTCTCCAAGGAAGCGTAAAAAGAACGACAAGAAAACAGGACAAACAACTCCATATAACCTTCATGCTACCAAACAAATCCAAAGAGAGTGTGCAAAAAAAGAGCTTCAATATTTGATTGATTTCTGTTCATATCCACTCCTTGAAAAACTTTATTTTCTTCTAACCAAATGCACCACCACGGATAATTAGGAATGGATATCCGATGCTTTGCTTGTGTATCTTACTTTTATATGTGCAAGGTTCATTAAGGAGAGCAATGTTCATTGAGGTGGCTCATTTTTTCTTAAAAAGAATCGAGAGAAGAATATTAAAAGAGAGTAATATATAAACAAGGTCATGCTGAGCAACTTCTATATATCTTTCTATTGCAAGACTATCAAAAAAATGTACGGTAGATTACTGAAGCTTTTGTGAATGCAATTAAGGCATTTGAAATTCAAAAAATCTGCACCATAAAATGGACTACAATCTCGATATTGTGAACCTTGAGTCCGTGACAATTAGGTAACATACCTGCCATGGGCTTTCCCAATCAAGTGGCATTGGCCAAGCACCAAACCACGCTCCAATAACAGCTCCATGAGCTGGTAGACAGATCATACAGTCTGTGGACCCATTTGTCCTGCAACAACAAACATGCTAAATGAGCTCTAGTACAGCTCTTAGATATAATATTAAATGCCCAAGGATGAGGAAATGGAAATTACTTTGTTTTAGCAAATACACGGTGCCAATCAGTCCATGATGAGCCAAAGACACAAGCCGCTGGTACAAACTGCCAAACCAACATTTATAAAATTTACTTATCCCAGAAAAGAATAGAAAATAACTAAAAAAGCTAAACCAACATAGGAGAAAAAATGAACAAGGATAAAATACCAAAGCTACATCTCATTAATGTGTGATTTAAGTGGTCAAAGTATCCTATCATTTCATCAGCTTTCTGAATGTGATAATTCCCAGGATTTCCCTACTAACTTTTCTCCTTTTTTTCTCCTAAAAACGTCGACCAGATTTTCTGTAACCATGAGATGAATCCACTAAACTACAACTGTTGTAATATCCCCCTGTAGCTTATAAGACAAAGAAATATTTTCAAGCAGTAAATAGTACGTCTTAGTGGTTAAAACTTACAGTGAGCAGTGACATCAGAAGAGACCAATTAAGGGTCTTGGGAAAATACCTGTGATAAGACAAGATCAAAGACCACTTAGCATGAGAACTACGGCATTTCAGAAGCTATAACAAAAAGAAAGTAACAGAAAACCATTATAACTCGTATTAACATAATCCCAGTTAAGGTTGGACAGGACAGCACAAAGTGACTCCTAATCGACAAAAACTCAGACTGGAATCCGCGTGAAAAATAAAAAGTGACTCAATAGAATGTCTTAATTATTAATCTCTAGCATTTTTGTGAAACCCAAAGAGCACTTAACATGCCTGATGATCAGGCAATGACATTGTCATCACATCTATTTTCCCATCCAACCTCAACTATGGCTTCAATATAGTATTGTTATAAAAGACACGAAGCACATGTACAGCATTACATACTCGAAACCAACAGGTGCTCCTAATATAGTAGCTCCCGCTGCATTTACTACCGCCCCTACAAACATGATATAACATAATTCACGCATATTAATAGATGAATCTTTGAAAAATAACATTGATAGTATGTTTCAAAACCGCGGAGACAAGTTTAATAAGGAGAACTTGATTATAACTAAAACTAACCAGCAGGAAGCGCCACCAGGCCTCGTCCTATAGCTTTGACGTACTGAGGGAAGCCATAAATAATTCGAATCAAATTACAGCAAAAAGTGCGCAAAATGTAACTATTGAAATAATATTTAATAAAAAGAAGTCGGAAATAGAATTAGAATTACAGAGCATTGGCTCCTATCGTGTCGAAGGTGACTGTAAAGAAGAATCACTATTGGAGCCACAAACACCTGAAAAACTAAATTCGAATCAAAATAAGGAACATGTAAGAAAGCAAATAACAGGAAATGAATGTGAAGTATATTATAATGCTTGCGGATTGAGAGAAACATACAGAAATCAGACGAAGCGTTCGCGATGGATGAGTGATGAGATCGACAGCGTAGATGCGTTCAGCTACCCAGAAAGCTAGACTTAAACCTACTCCACAGATCAGATGAAGAGTAAGAGCTTTCAATGGTGATACAGACAAAAATATCGCATTTCCACCTTTTGGATCATCCTGCTGTTTCTTCTTCTTCAGTTTGTCCATATTTTCGTTCCTCAATTCTGGAAAACGAACCAAAAAACATTTTGTTCTTCACTCCTCGAAATGTTTAAATCAGGACAGCAATTTGGGCCTTAGGTACGGGCCAAGTCTCAACCCTTTAACCCAACTACTCACTCTTTACAGGGAAACTTACACAAAATAAATCTCAACATACCAAGCTCTAGCCATTAATTATAAATTTACCAAAACTAGCCAACAAAAATTGAAACCCAAATAATAGGGTTCTTTCTCTCAAAGAATCACATGCAAAAATCACCTTCCATATTTGTAAGCGTGATTAGCAACACTAGATACAAGACGGAAAGGAAACTTCATGGATGATGTGGCAAATAAGGTGATGAAATACAAAAATATATACAATATTCCAAAAATATAAACAAAAAAATAACTTTTTCAATGGGTATAGTTGAAATTCATTGAAAATATATAGATAAGTCAATATACAAAATTTGAGGAAGATTGGAGGTGATTTGGACTGGTTTTGTATCAAAATTCGTAATTAAATCGAGTTCAAAAAAGTTTTTTGCAACACATGTATCAAGCATGTATCTCACACACAGGTAAACATGGATATACATGTGATACACAATTGATACAAATATGATACATATGTGATACACAAATGATACACATATCATTTTTTTTCATGTTCAGTTTTTACTTCGATTTTCAATTCAAACCACCTCAAAACTTCACCAAATCATCCAAAAAATGAGATTCAAGCTCCTTAAGTTGTGATCAATCTATTCTAATAACACTCACTCAAAACAAAGCAAAATTTTGATATTTTTTTGCTACAAATAACTAATTGGCTAATTTGGCTAATATTAGTAATATTTTATCAATTGGGCAATTTTTGTAATGACCTACTTATAAATGGACATAACTGGTAATTTCCCCTCTTTATATTGAGCCTCTAATGTTTAAAGACGGGAGAAGTGCACAAATAGTCATTCTTAGGGCTGTATTTAGAAATTAGCAACTTATTTTGTCCTATAAATTTGAACTAAAAATCTTAATTTCATGATAGGGGTAACAAACATGTAGGTCGATTCGAATATGAACGGGTTAAAATGGGTAATAAAAACTAAGGCCAAATACATCGGTAGCCCCTTAAAGTTGTCCTTAGTTTTCACTTACACACTCTATCTTAAGTCCGTTTCACTTGAACACTTCAACCATATCTCATATGTGTCATTTAGACACAAAATTTAATAGGCAGTCAAACACAAAAGATGCGTGTAATTCACACGCCAAAGTGACCAATAAGACAAGGACACGTGGATTTAACTTCACAAAATTAAAATATAAAAAAAAAAAAGAACCAGCCCTCCACCCC
>ML280543.1:37823-70579 GCA_005239495.1 Nicotiana undulata
CCCCCCGCCCCCCACCCCCCACCCCTTCAGCATCTTCTCTGTTTATCCTCCTTCTGTCATCTTCCCCATACGACCCCCCTACTTTGTCTTTGAAAAATTGTACACCTCATTTGTTTTCTTCCTCAGATCTGATGTGAGTAGCACATGTAGAAATTGCTGGAGGTCTGTCAAAGCTTTGCCGGAGTTGGTCGGAGGTATGTCGTAGCTTTAGATCTGAGACTTGAGGTCTATCAAAGCTTTTACGTCTGCACTCATCTCTGGTCAATCCCCAAAATACGTCAAAACCGACATCAAGATCTCATAAGGATGGCCTCCAATTCCCTGTTGGCAGAATTGCCGGTTTACTTAAAGCCGACAAATATTGCGAACGTGTTGGAGCTGCTGCCCTTGTCTATCTCGCCGTTGTTTTCGAATATTTAGCCGTTGAGGTAATTTCCCTTATGTCTCATTCATGTGAATCAATGTTCAACCATACATTAAAGAACTGTTTGATCTACACTCATTTACGTCGAAGAAGGAGGTAAGAGAGGAAGACAATGAAAGAAAAAAGGAAAAAAAGAGAAAAAGGTTGAGGAGTTTGTTTTTTGGACCATTTCACGCGCCTGGAAAATGTGAGGAACACTTGACTTGCCATGTCAGCTTTTTGTGTCTAAATGACACATATGAGATATGGTTGAAGTGTTCAAATGGAACAGACTTAAGATAGAGTGTGTAAGTGAAAACTGAGGACAACTTTAAGGGGCTGCCGATGTATTTGGCCAAAAACTGATAAATTATCCAACCCGACTCTTATTTAACATGGACAAAAAATGGGTTAACCGGAGGATAATATGAATACCCATATTATCCATAGTTTTTTGAGTATGATCACTTTTTGGAGAATTTCAAGACTCCAACTTGAGGAACCCTCAATTTGAGTCTTTACAAATGTAAAAGTTAAAGATATTAGTTGTCCATTTTCTAAGTGAATAATATGGTCTTTATCCATATTTGACCCTTTTATAAAAAATTAATTATCTAATATATTTTTTAGTGGATAATATAAAAGAATAACTGATTTTTTAATTTTGCCACCGTTATATTAGGATAATTCAGGATATTTGTGTCTTGAAAAATATAAATTTTATATCGACTAATTCCTAAACATCAGTCCTTTAAAGTTGCTACTTGGTGTCATTTTGGTGTAAGAATTTGATATCACCGCTTTTGGTCGGTGATCGAATCTCGGAATACCATTGCACTATTACTCAATTTTTAATTTTGTGATATGATCTGACTTTATTTGTTCATTTCCAACCTTTTCCTTACAAGGTATCTTGGAGAATTGATTTTTCCTTTTTGGACAGCTAATCATGGCCTCTAAAACTACAATTAAATTAATAAAAATAATTTCTGTCATTGCTTTAGGCAACATTTATTAGCACTTCATCTAAGAAGTTACATGCTAATTCATTGTGCACTGTTTTTTAACGTCACAAACATCATATTACATTAATTTTTAATTGCGTAATAGACATTTAAGTGTGATTAAAAGTCATGAAACTTAATGTTGTGCTATGAGTATTTAACTCTTTATCATGTCTTGAATGATGTTTTCACCTTGCACTTGTAGGAATTGTAAAATGTTTAATGATGTTTGACGCTAGAGTTAAGTCAAAATCTTGTCTCTCGCCTTTGGTTAAACTTATAACTTACGCAACACAAGAGAAATTTCATTTTAAAGTGGAAAAAGAAGTTCACAAAAAGAGTATGTGTTATCAACTTGCAAAAGGGAATTATATGAGACTTGGAAGGAGAATAAGAGGAGACGTGCAAACGATGTAAATAAACACCATAATATATTTTTGCAATATAGAGTAGCTCGTAAGGAGTAAAAAATTTTAATTTAATAAAAAGATAAAACAAATTGTCTCTGTTAAGATTAAGTTATGTCATTTTTTCTTGATATACAAAAAAACAATGCTCATTTGATTTAGCACAATTTGAAATTTAAATAATCCTCTGATTTTTCCTTATTCACTTTCAGAAAAAACGCACGAGCTATTAACGGTGAACTCAATAGCATAAAAAGTAATATTTGATTTATATATATAATATATTTTTCGCTAAAGATGAATCATCCGCAACTCTAACTCCGTAGAGCCACTTGTCGGTAAAATAGCTGAAGTGCATACTAACTAACCATTTTTTTACCGTTGTTAATAAAACAAGAGGAAAAGAAGCATGAGCCACATGCAACTTTGGCGGGACCATAATTTTTATTAAGGGGAGTCAAAATATAAAGAAACAAACTCATCAAGAAGTCAAGGGACGTCATTATATAGTATATATATACATTATTAAAAAAATTACCAAACTAAACAATGTAATTTTCCGACGAAAAGGTGCCATTTAACACCCTTTGGGTTCATGTGGCTCCACCACTAGTCATAGCCATTTTAGTTTTTGCCTAAAAGTAGTATGACAAATAATGGGGACATATAATGCCATTATTTCATATCCATCAAATTGTAATACTCATTCATTTCCAAGTTCTGCATTGAAAGCAGATGAATATGTTACCATATTTAGTACATTCTCCTAGACTTCTTAAAAAATTTACCTAAAAATGTTAGAATGTATAAAAGAAAAGGGCACATGCCCTAAATTTATCATACATTGTAAAGACCACATGACCGTTATTCCAGTTAGCAGCATTTTTGCCAACTTGCTTCTTTTGTGTTCCTCTCTTTCAAAGAAAACGCGGCTCTCACCACTCTTCCTCCTCATATATATATATATATATATATATATATATATTCTATAAAAAATAACTAACCTAAATGCGAAATCCCAAAGGAACTCAACCTTAACCCAACTTGTTCCTGTAAACCCTAATTTCTTCCCCCTGTGTTATACGTACCAAAATTCAACTTCTAGTTGGGGTTTTTTCTCCTTTTAAGATTGCCCTAATCTTATTCAGTTCCAAGTTTCCTTTTTTTTTTTGCTTCAATTCTGGGGCAATTGAAGGTTATTTATATTGGATAAAGAAGGAAAATTTAGTTAAAAAGTTGAAGGGAAGATGAGTGTGAATGAATTTGGAGATGGGGTTGCATGGTACAGAGGAGCAATGGTGGGAAAAGGAAGTTTTGGTTGTGTTTATTTGGCTACTTTAAAGAATCCCAGATTGAAAAACAGCTACTTTCCGGCAGTTATGGCTGTGAAATCTGCTGAGGTTTCAGGTTCAGGTTCAATTCAAAAGGAAAGGGAGGTTTTGAACAACATCAAGGGTTGTCCTTATATAATTCGATGCTTTGGTGATGAGACTACCACAGGTCAAAATGGTGCAATGGTTTATAACTTGTTGTTGGAGTATGGTTCAGGTGGAACCCTAGCTGAGAGGATCAAGAAATCAGGAATCAAAGGATTGTCTGAATTTGAGGTAAGGAATTATACAAGATCTATGCTTAGAGGGTTGCATTTTATTCATACAGTTGGTTATGTTCATTGTGATATGAAACCTGATAATGTGTTGCTCGTGCCGAATTCGAGCGACGGTAGTGCTGAATTTAGGGCAAAGATTGGTGATTTAGGGTTAGCTAAAAGAGAAAATCAGAGCAAGAAGAGGAGGTTGGAGCCTTACTGGAGAGGTACTCCAATGTATTTGTCGCCCGAAGCTGTTTCGGATAACGTGCAAGAGTGTCCTGCTGATATTTGGGCTTTAGGGTGTATTGTGCTTGAGATGTTAACTGGAAAACCTCCATGGGATAGGGAAGAAGATATGGATGCTGAGGATGTCCTTAAAATGATTGGGGGAGGACACGAATTGCCTAAAATTCCAGGCAACTTATCGAAGGAGGCAAAAGATTTCCTGAAGGGTTGTTTCGTGAGGAACCCTAGGTATAGATGGACAGCCGAGATGCTGCTGAATCATCCATTTGTTGAGGGATTGATTGATGATGGAGTTGAACGACCACTGGAGGTCGAGGATATAAATGTAGTTGACTCTATTCTCCTGGTTACCGAGAGTGATGATGAATTGGCCTATTATTCGGAAGATTGGAGTTGTGTATCTGAAGATGATTCCCTTGGATACTGGTCTGAGGAAGATTATGAGGAAATGGAGAATGAAATGACATCTTATTTTGCTGAAGAAGAGATATTTGAAGTAGAAGAAAGTATAGCTGCTATAAGCTCCACCACTGATGGTGGTTCTGATCGTATAATTGACGCATCAATTGAGATCCCTTCAGGGAATGCATCAAATAATTCGCCGAAATGTCCATTAAATTTTACTATTCCTGCAGGAGTCTAGCAATAGTTGGCAGGATAGAGATCTAGATATTGATATATACATTAAATTCATTGATTTCTTACTAGGCGTATGCTTTGTAGTCTGTATGCAAGTCAAATTGATTGACATTAAATGATAAGATATGTTATTCTTTTCCATTACCTTTACATTTTGCTGTTGGAGAGTTCCTTAAACGGTCTAAATTTGTGTTTGTTGCTCCATGTTTCTTGATTTTTTTGGAACAGGCAGAACTTAGACTTTGTATGGATTTCTGAAGTTGGATAATCTATTCAACCTTTTGCAGTCTTAAGCTAGACTGCCCTTACATTTCTGGATTAGAGGTTTTCTGTGTGTATAAGCATTGTATGTGTTAGCTCAACTTCAGTTTGCCAACAATTATCTTTCAGGGAACAAAACTTTCTAAGATTGGTCGAATGATATACCTTGGATTTAAACATTAACCACAAGCAGAAAACATGCCATTTCTGATTGGAACTCTTAACTAACCATGTGAATGCAATGGTTTTTGTAGGATGCTTTCCAGATTATGTTTCTAATTGCAAATGTTGGAACAGCTGTTGTCTTCTTCATCACTGTCTTCTTACCATATGAAATGCATGGACCGGCTAACAAGCAAGTGAAGATTTCAGTCGCCAGTCATTTGAGTGAACTTATTTCTAATTAGAAGGTAGAGAAGGTTAATTCTTTTAGGTTGCTTATCTCAACATTCATGTATTAGATCTTAAAACTCTATGAACCTTGATGGGTTTTTAACTTTGCCCTGATTTCCAGGAGCTAAAGCAAATTTATCCCTGTCTATCTGAGGTCAGTAAGTAAATCCTCTTTGATATCTTGACAGTTCACCCAGTGGGGAATTATGGGAAAAAAGAGGGACAATAGAAGTAGGAAATCCTTGTGTTTCGAGTTGATATTGAGCAGCCCATAGAAGTGACTTAGAATTTTTTTGACTTGTGACACTTTACAGTTTTCTCCATACCCATGCATGTTACTGATGAACTTGTGGTAGTCAGAGATATCTTTTCTATTCTTCCACGAAGCTTGATTCTCAAGTTTCATAAAGATAGTGTTCTATGGATTAAATTTAGGTAGTTCAAATTGCAGAAGAATTAGGAAGAACATCTTACAAATTCTATTTGAATTAGAGGAAACAATACGGTGAGAAGGGAGGACAACCATATAAACCTTGTCCGAACTGAATAAGTAGAAGAATCAGCTTCTAAACCTTTCAATTGTTAGTAGCTCAACTATTCCATTATTTTCAGGGTTTGTTAAACGTTCAATGTCCTCGTTTCAGACCCCCGGATTTACTTATTTATTTTTAATAAAATTCTTACTTGCGAATGTGGTCATTGCCAGATGAAATAGATGGCTATACCCTACAGCTGGAGTTGCTCCAAACTTTCAAGACTGAGATGAAGAGCTGTTTATGAAGGCAATGCTGATGATAACAGAGATATCAGTATTGAAGAAACTGCAGGTATCGACAGTGAAGATCAAGTTGATGTTTGTTTCAAGTGCAGCCACTTCTCCCCATCTTCCTATTCAGTATTCAGGTACTGGGATATGTTCTTATTCTCCTTACAACATAAAGTCTATTTTTATTCTTCTCATGTTATGTACTTGTTTAGTTGGTTTAGTTCAAGAGAGTTGCATCATATCTGGAACTTTTACTCATATACACTTTGTGAACTTTAAATTCTCTTGTTTTTCAGGTTCAAAACAGAGTTGACACTAGGTTTTCATTTCTTTGTTTCCATTTACCAATGTCAAAATAAAAGCTCTTAAATTCCCCAAGGTTGTCGAAACAAATCCTGTGTATAAAATACTTCAGCAAATTCTTCTTCTATTTTTTTTTAATGCTATTAGTGTAATTTCACATGTTATATGCCTTATTTTTTCATGATAATAGCTAGTTTCACATATTATGGACAATAACCTCTACTTATTATCTTATAAATAACCTCTCCATATTTGTGTTTAACATTTGTGCCAATTATGGATCCAAGAACATTAAAAAAAAAAAAAGGGAAGGCGAAGGGAAAATCACGTCATAGGTAGGTCTTAAAAGGGCATAGCGGAGTACAAAGTCACGTAAGGTCGGAGAAGGGCCGCACCTCAAGCGAGTATGATGTAAGCATCCTAACTTGACGAAAACGATAATAATTGATTCATCGACTCGAATTTGTGACTTATAAATCATACGAAGATAATTTTGTGTCATTGGCAGGCTTTTAAAAGCAAAATCACAAACGAAGATGAAGGAAGAAGGAACCTAAGAGGAATCCATGTTACTTCTTCGTTTACAACTGTTTTGGCGGCTAAGGTTGATAAAGAATCATTAAAAGCTAAAACTGGATTGGTCCCTTGTACCTTCAACTCGGTTTAGAATCAACACTGAATTAAAGATGGCTAAGTCCATTGTTCAACAATTCCTAAAGCTAAAAATAGCTGGATTCCAAGAAGAGGTAATAAGACACGAAGTGTAAAAGCCAGCTATAGTCAAAATGGAGTCGACGGTCGTAGAAAGCGGCTAGAAATTGATTAGTTATCAATTTTGAATCGAACTTAACTTTTCAAAGAAGATTAACATAATTTGTTCCAGCGTTATTAATGATCTTGTACGGATGATTTTGGTAGAATGGTATATCCAATTTCTTTCTGTAGTGAAGCGTTTAGAGTACATGAAGCAATGCACCGCGGGAGTCAAAATTTGAAGTTTATGAATTTAAAATTTTAATCTTTTTAAGCTTTCGGTTTCCAAATTATTACTATTTTGTACGTATTTAATTGATTTCTAAGACATTGTATGTACTGAAACTACTAAATCACTAAGCTATACTCTAGCTCTGCCCCTGACAATGCACACGTATATCTCAAAATTTCAAGGTGATTTTTTCTCAATCTACCTAAGCGGCAGTGGAAGATAGCAACCTAACATGGTCCTAATCAAATAGTCAGGGTGCACATAAACTAACCCAAATATTATCGTTATCCAACTAATATAAATTCAAGAAAACCCATACATAAGAGTGGGAGTAAAACCCATAATCTTTAACTGGTTTAGTTGTGACATCATAATCTAACCATTTAAGTTATGTGTCTATGGCATTTCCGTAGGACCAATTTTGGTATCTACTCATTCTATGGAATTACGTTTTGCTTCTAAAAACAAAAGGCAAAAAGAAAGATAAAGAAAGCTTCACGCTATTGCTAAGGATATTTTATTTTATATGCCATCAACTCCTCATGGCGGCATATAATTGCAGCTTTCAGTTAAGTGCTTTACTGCTTTACGTATGACATAAGATTTCCAATCTACGAAGAAATTCTCTACGCATTTCTTCTTAGGCCCTACCTTATACCACACTTTTACGGATTAAAATATCTGTTATCAGGGTAATATTTTAAGTTGTTTTAGACTTTATAGACCTAAAAATTTGTCACATGATAGTAATTAGTGAAGGTAAAAATTTATCCCTGTCGTGTTTTACACCTCGCCAATATATAGAAATATGATATGCGTGAGCGCATTCATTTTTATCACTTAACCATGGTTAATTAATACATATTTTTACTTCATCAAATCATCCAACCATGATTAGTTGTAGTGATTTAGTGTAAACACATGATGCAGATAAGTAGGGGTGTACAAGGATCGGGTTGGTTCGGTTTTTATCAAAATCAAACGAAACTAACTATATCGGTTTGGATTGGTTCGGTTTTGTCGGTTTTTTCGAGTTTTCGGTTTTTTTTGTTACGTGAAAATTATTCCAATCTTACTTTGTTAAAGTTATAGATAGAGTTTTGATAAGTAAATATATGTTTAGTAAATATTGAAAAATTGACAAACATATGATTTATTAAAATATTCTAATGGGGATATTTTTTTACTAATACATTATAGTTATTTTCTTAGTCGTATAACAATAATTTTAGTTAATGTACGCTTTCAACACTATCCTGAGAACATGAATTATGTGTCCAACTATGGGGACAAAGACAGGGTGGTCAGAATTGGGCCCAGCAGAATCAGCCATACAGGCAGTCCAGCAGTAGCATAATAATGGAAATATGGGAGCCATGCGACCTCACGGTAATATGGCGCCTTATCAAAGGCCACAGGGTTATAACAACCAGAATCAACATCAGGGTTACCACCCACCTCAACAACAACATAATGGGAGATAGGAAGCTGGAGTTTCTAGACTCGAGGCAATGATGCAGCATGTTATTGGGTCGAATGCAAAAATAAGTGAAAGAATAGATACACATGAGTCATCCATAAAGAGTATTTAAGTACAAATGGGTCAGATTTCAATGTCATTGAATAATCGTCCTCATGGGACATTGCCTGCAGACACGCAGGTAAATCCAAAAGATTAGGGCCCAAAGCTATTAATGGCAGTAAGTCTACGTAATGGCAGAGACCTAGACTTGGAGCAAGAGAGGGATCGAGAAAGAATACATGCTGAGACACTTGTACCAGTGCCCATTGAACTGGATGATTCAGTAGGATTAATCGAGGTGGCGGTGCAGCCTGCCCAGGAAGAAGCCAACACATAGAATGAGGCCGAGAAAGAAGCTGAGACAACACAGGAACCGGTAGTGGAGATAGTGGCTGACAAAGAGAAAACCCAAATCACTGGAAAGAAGCGACCTCCAGCACCATTACCACAGAGGCTGGCCAAGTACCAAAAATATGAGCAATACAAGAAGTTATTGGAAATGTTGAAACAAATTCAGGTAAATATTCCATTGATTGGTGCTTTGAAGGAGATGCCTGGTTATGCAAAAATGATGAAGGACTTGATGTCCCATAAGTTCGACTTCCAAGACTTAGCCACAATGACCCTAACTCAGACCTGCAGTGTTGTTGTGACAAGGCCCGTTGTTGAAAAGTTGTCTGACTCGGGGAGTTTCACAATTCCTTGCACCATAGGCAACTTTGCTTTTGGGGGCTAGCATAAATCTTATGCCCCTGGCTATCTATAAAAGGTTGGGTATTGGAAGAGCTAGACCCACGTCTATTTTGTTGCAGCTGGCCGACAAGACTGTCAAAAGGCCCTCAGGTATTCTTGATGACGTATTGGTGCAGGTAGGGAAATTGGAGTTCCCTGCAGATTTTGTAATTCTGGATTGTCGAGTGGATGAAGAAATTCCCATAATTTTGGGAAGGCCATTCTTGGCCACGGGCGAGCTCTAATTGACTGTGAACTGGAGAGCTCAAGATGAGGTTATATGATGAGGAAAAAACATTCAACGTGCAAAAATCTATGAAGCAGACAAGTGAATTCGCCAATTGCTCTTTAATTGATGTCGTGGATGTAATCCTGGAAGAGGATGATGAAACCTTGAATATTGAGGATCCTCTAGCTGCATGTCTTATGAATTTAGATGAGGTGAATGGTGAAGATTTGGCGGAATTGGTGCTTTCTCTTGAGGGCAAGTGTTTTTGGAAGAGATCACTTGAATTTGAGCCCATGTACTTAAAGAAAAGAGAAACTCCGCCAGCCAAGCCATCCATAGAAGAACTACCAAAGCTGGAGTTGAAACCACTGCCCGCCCATCTCAGGTATGCGTTCTTAGGACCTAACTTCACATTACATGTTACTATCTATCTAGTTTGTTAGATGTGCAAGCACAACAACTTTTGCAGGTAGGTGGACCATGACAGACATTAAGGGGATCATCCCGACATGTTGTATGCATAAAATTCTGCTGGAAGATGGGCACAAACCTTCCAGAGAACACCAAAGAAGGCTGAACCCCAATATGAAGGATGTGGTGAAGAAGGAGATCATTAAGTGGTTAGATGCGGGAATCATCTACCCCATCTATGACAGCAACTAGATTAGCCCGGTGCAATGTGTTCCTAAGAAGGGTGGTATGACGATGGTGAAAAATGATAACAATGAACTGATCTCTACACAAACCGTCACCGACTGGAGAATTTGTATAGATTATAGGAAATTAAACTTGGCTACCCGGAAAGACCACTTCCCACTTCCCTTCATGGATCAGATGCTTGACAGACTGGCAGGGAGGTCCCACTTCTATTTTCTGGATGGCTACTCGGGGTATAATCAAATCTCCATTGCACCAGAGGACAAAGAGAAGACCTCGTTCACATGCCCTTATGGGATTTTTGCCTTTCGGAGGATGCCCTTTGGCCCATGCAACGCACCTGCCACATTCCAAAGGTGCATGATGGCCATATTCACAGACATGGTCGAAGACATAATGGAGGTTTTCATGGACGATTTCTCAGTGGCGGGAAACTCATTTGATGAGTGGCTTACAAATCCGACCAGATTGTTGAAAAGGTGCATTGAGAATAACCTGGTACTTAATTGAGAAAAGTGTCATTTCATGGTACAAGAAGGTATAATCTTGGGACACCTAGTATCAAGCAAGTTCATCGAGCTGGATCGTGCAAAAGTTGATGTAATAGTAAATCTCCCACCACCAACATCAGTTAAAGCAATCAGGAGTTTCCCCGGGCATGTCGGTTTCTACCAGAGATTCATAAAAGACTTCTCAAAAATTGCTAAACCTCTGTGTAAATTGTTATAAAAAGATCACCCTTTCGTGTTTTCTGATGATTGCAGGGTAGCATTCGAGGAATTAAAGAAGAGGCTAGTCACAACACCCATCATTGTTGCCCCCGACTGGGAGCAACCTTTCAAGCTAATGTGTGACGCAAGTGACTACGCAGTGGGAGCAGTGCTAGGACATCATAAAGACAAGATAATGCACCCAATTTACCACACAAGTAGAACGTTGAGTGGAGCCCAGCTGAACTACACTGTAACTGAAAAGGAAATGATGGTTGTGGTGTTCGCGTTTGACAAGTTCGGATTGTACCTGATTGGATCAAAGGTAATTGTATATATTGATCATGCTGCTCTTAGGTACCTGATTGAAAAGAAAGAGTCAAAATTGCGCCTGATTCGTTGGGTACTGCTACTGCAAGAGTTCGACTTGGAAATTCGTGACCGTAAGGGCACGAAAAACCAAGTTGCTGATCACTTATCGCGACTGGAAGGAGCGAAAAAATTTGTTGAGGTAGAGGATATTCTGGAAACCTTTTCAGACGAGCAGCTACTCGCCACAAGCCTTGAGGAAGTGCCATGGTATTCAGCTATTACAAATAACCTGGCAAGAGGTATAGTTCCCTATGACCTTTCCTCTGTGCAAAATAAATTTTTTTATCGTGATTACCACATGTATTACTGGGATGAACCTTATCTGTTTCGAATTTGAGTTGACAATATGATCCGTATGTGTGTTCCCGAGATAGATCAATCTTCTGTTTTGAAGGCATGTCACGCATCGGCATATGACAGACATTTTGGAGGAGTCAGGACGACATCGAAAGTGCTAGAAGCCGGGTTCTACTGGCCAACTGTGTTTAAGGATGCACATCTATGGGTGAAGGGCTGTGATGAATGTTAGCGAACCGGGAACATCTCCCGTCGCCATGAGATGCCCATGAACCCAATTCAGGAGGTTGAAGTGTTCGATGTATGGGGAATAGACTTCATGGGTCCCTTCGTCAGCTCCTATGGAAATAAGTACATACTTGTTGCTGTAGATTATGTGTCCAAATGGGTGGAAGATGTAGCACTTCCCACCAACGATGCAAGGGTAGTGATTGGGTTTTTGAAGAAGAATATATTCACCCGTTTTGAGATCCCGAGAGCCATAATCAGTGACGGAGGCACTCATTTCTGCAATCGAGCCTTCGAGAAATTACTAGAGAAGTACGATGTGCGCCACAAGGTGGAAACCCTATACCATCCTCAAACCAGTGGGCAGGTTGAGTGTCAAATAGAGAGATAAAGAGTGTGCTAACCAAAACTGTGAATGCCACAAGAACTTATTAGGCGAAGAAGTTAGATGACCCACTCTCTGGGCCTATAGAACCGCTTTCAAAACACCAATTGGCATGTCACCATACAAGTTGGTGTTTAGGAAGGCCTGTCACTTTCCAGTGGAGCTAGAGCATAGAGCTTGGTGGCATTGAAATAACTGAATCTAGACATTGAGGTTGCGGGAACAAATAGAGTCACAGAATTGCATGAGCTAGATGAGTTCCGATATCTTTCTTTTGAGAGCACAAGGTTATACAAGGAGAGAATGTAGAGGTTGCACGACAAGATCATTGTTGAGCGAAATTTCAAACCCGGAGATATGGTGTTTCTTTATAATTTAGGATTAAGGCTATTTTCGGGTAAACTCAAGTCACGATGGTCTGGACCATTTCGGGTGGTCGAAGTGCTCCCTTCAGGTGCTATAGAGATTTCCTCAGAGAAAGACTCCCACACATTTAGAGTCATTGGGCATATATTGAAACCATATGTGGGCATGGATAAAGTCAAGGAAGTGTCAGTGATCCATCTGACTGAGCCTCAGAGGTCGAGCGAACCTTAAATGCGCTCATATGCGTCGTGCCGCGACGTTAAATCAGGCGCTGCATGGGAGGCAACCCATTGACTTGTTATAATTGTCATGCCACGACACTAACTAAGGCGCTGGTTGGGAGGCAACCCAACGCGTAGTGATTTTAGTGTAGTTAGAATTGTTATTTGGATTTTTGTAAGTACTAACATATGCATGTGAGCTTAGGCGAGTGAAAAGTCTAGCCGACGCTGAGGGAAAAGGTAAAAAAATGTTAAAAATTTCGAGGCCCAGGTGCACGGCCGCGCTACGACTATGCTTATGCCGTGCTTATCGATGAGTGTTCTGCCTCAAAGGTGTGCGGCCGCGCTTGTGCCCACTCTTATCACTACATAAATGTAACAACCCGACCGGTCGTTTTGAGAGTTTAAGCTCCGTTCGGTGGCGTAAGGTCTTGAATAGCTTCACATTGTGTATATCGACATGTGTGCATGGTTGGATTCAGTTACCGGATGATCCGGAGTCGAATTGGAAGAGGGATTTTAATTTTTGAAGCTTAAGTGGTGAGATTTGACCGGAAGTTTGACTTTTGTGTAAATGGACTCAGAATGAGTTTTGGCTAATGTCAACAACTTCGTATGGTGATTTTGGACTTAGGCGTTGTTTAACCAAATAATTAGATCCTTTGCCTAAAGCTATTTTTAGGAATGAACACGGGCTTCTGATATTCAAGGAAATAATAATAAGTAAAAAAGAGTAAGTAAATAGACAATAATATGATGCACAGAAAGGTAAAGAGTATTGTATTCGTAGTTCAGATGACATTACAAGTGATACTTTATTCCCTTATATAGGGAATTTCCTTAATATAACGTCTATTTCTTGAAATGATGGCACATTAATGATTAATTATTACATTAATGTAACATTACAAAGAATAATCGTAAATGTTGCGTGAAGGTTGTGTAACATGTAGGTCATTAATTGAAGATTTCTGAATCTGCCCGTAGCTCTGTCCGGATTCATTCTGACCGTGTCTCTTCCTTGTCTCAATCAGGTTGAGTTTCTCGTAGCTAATTACCCCGTAGGTTTATTGAGTCGTGCCTCTTTGCTCCGCGCCTCTTTATAAAATCATGTCCAGTAGCCATGTTTTCCTTGGTCCACGTAACCGGCTAAGTCATCAAGAATTATCATACGTATGAAACTCTTTTTTACCAATACAGATAGTCCCCCCACTTACCATTTATTTATCGATTAATATTTGGTAAGTGGATACGCATTTATGGCGGGAGTATTTTGCCACCGCTTTACCTCGAAACATTGTATCCTTCTCTGAACATAGGCGTCACTTGTCACTTCCATTTAATGCTCTAGCCACGTGTTCCCTACGGATTGGTTCTGTAGTTACTCGACGCCTTTTAGGGCTTTTTGCGGCTGCATCAGTCACGAAGTGACACCTTCAATTATGACTTTCTCATCATTGTTTTTCCCATGTTTGACGGCTATCTTCAAGTATAAATACCTCTTTTCCTTTCTTTACTTTAACGAAACACTTCTAACTTGTTTTTTTTATTTGTAAAAGATTTTTCCCGTGTCTTCGTAAACATGTATTCTTCGAACCATCCTAAAAGAGTGATAGATGTCGAGGATTTGACCCCTTCTTCTGCTCCGACTTAGATCCGGAGAGGTGGTAGACTGAGGAGTTTAGGTTCTACTCCTTCGATAGACTCTTCTTCTTCCCAGATTACTTCCCCTCCTTCTGCTAGGTCTTTAGTTTCTCCAAGAGCTAGGGCTTCCAGGTCTTCGTCTAGGGGTAGAGAACATCACGAACCCTTACGCAAACCACGAGTTGATGAAATCATTCCTGCTGAGTTTACCTTCACTAGGGACAGTCATGTCCTTGTAGATCAGTCGTTATCCGTTGATAGTGCCGATAAGTATCCTACCCTTATCACTGAAGGTTTGATTCCCCTTGTTCTCAGGGAATGTTCTTGGAAGTCTGATTTTCCTATCATTATTCTGAATAGCAACCAAAGAATAACGTCTTACAAGACGAGATATTCTTTCGTTTACACCTACCCTTACTTTAGGGTTTAAACCTCCTATTGGTCTAGTCATCATCGAATTCTGTCGTTTCTTCAAAATTTTCTTAGGGCAAGTCGGTCCTCTTGTGTGGCGGGTTGTTGAGTGTCTCTGGTGTTTAGCTTTAGCCTCATTTCCTTTCACCTTTAATCATCTCATTCATCTTTATTCTCCCGCCTTATTTCGTCAAGGGATTTTTACTCTAGCTGCCAGGAGTAAAAGAGTGCTGGTAACCCCTGAAGACGATAAGGATAGAGGTTGGTACCTTCGGTACGTTGCTGCGCCCACTGCTGGTTTAGTGGGTGAAGAAAATCTTCCCTTCCCTGAGAAGTGGAATTGTGCACGTGAGTACATTTTAGCTCACATTTGTTATTTTTCTTCTTTTTGCTTTAAGTGTTTTATTAACACCGTAGCTATTTCTTTTTCTTTCAGAAATCATGGGTATTGTTGAGAATGTCTCCGGTATCTGTGATTGGGTAGAAAAGTTGTTGTCGATTGCTCCGTTGGAGGAAAGGTCTTGGAAGTACTTTTCCGGAAAGTACAGTTGAAAAGTGAAAACTCACGGTAAGTGAAGCTTTTTCGTTTCTTTCCTTGCTCGAATCTCTTTCTCGTTTTAACCCTTTATTTTTTATAGGGTTTTCTATCCGTGGAGTGTCTGCTGCGTCTGTTTCCAAAATGTCCCTGGCTCAGGCCTAAGAAATTATTTCAGGATCTTCGTCTTCTAAGAGAAAGGCTGGTAATTTTGCAGCTATGGCCTAATTGTGCATTTATGCTATTTTAATTCCGTAATTAGTCGTTTTATATTTTTATATTAGTCAATTACCTTAAATTTCACTTACTTAGCATTAATTTTATTTTTTTATATAATTATTAGCTATTTTTTTAATTATTTTATTCTATTTTCATGGGTATTTAAAATCTAGCCACTTTTAATTTCTTTTAATTTCAACCCAATACCCAACCCTTTAACCCAATTAACTACCTATCCCAACCAATAGCCTACCCGGCCCAACCCCAAACCAATCTGAGCCGTTGATCAAACTAGATCAACGTCCCAGATTATTATTTCCTTAATTACCTCTAACCTAACCCCCGTACCCCCTATCATTTCTCATCGTCCCTCATGTCTATACCCTCACCTCTTTCTCTCTAGTATCTTCTAGAGACTTCTATCTCTTTGGGTTCCGATGAATCTCTTTGCCTTCTCCGGCCGTCTCTTCGCCGGAGACCACAAAGCCTTCACCACCCTCCTGCCTCTCGTGGTTCCCTCACGCCGGTGTTTGCCATATCTAAGGTCTTCAAGAGACCTGGATTGAATCCTTCCACCTCCTGGACATGTGCTCATCATCCTCCGGCTATCTCCGACCACCTACGGCTGTTCAAGCAAGGTCTATGACCTTTGGGGGTTAAACCAGCAACGTTTGAGGTTTTTCTTATTTCTCTAGGTTCTTCTTGAAACCCTAAATGCTTAAAAAAACGATTCTTTTATATCTTCGATATATATGTGTATACTTCAAGCTATTTCGTTGTTTTCTCAAAGATTCTACGAGTTTTCCTTAAAAATGGCTTTTCATCTTCAGAACTAGGGTTTCTTAACCCCTTTTAAAAAATAGATTTTCCTTCTGACCTTACTATCATTATATGATTTTCATTATGTTTAAGCATTAAGTTAAGTTTTCCCTTTTTGTCTGACTTATTATGTTGAAACCCTAAGTTTCTTGATTCTGAGTTTGTTCTTGCTTATTTGTCCATTTGATTTACTCGCATGTCTGTTATTATGACTTCGTTCAGAGTTTTTGTGATTTTACCCTATTATGCAGTTAGGGTTTCTAATTCTTTACTCTTTCTGCCTATATCATGTTTAATCTGTTAATGCTCTATGTGAATCCCTTATTTTGTATGACTTTACCCTATTTGGCTTATTAAAGTTTCTGATTTTTGCCTATTACGTGTTTATTCCGCTTGTTCTCATAAATTCGTGTTGAATCAGTACTATTTGCTATTTTTGAATCCCTGAATCCATGTGATTGATCCTTCATCGATTTCTTGTGATACTCTCTATTGATCTAACATTGGGGAAAATCTTCTGACCTTATTCTATGGACAATTACGCTGTTAATTGATTTTGAGTATTTCCCTTAACTAAGATATGCTGATTCCCTGCTTGCATCATGCCTGCTTGTTCCTTTGGGATATTTTCCCTTGGTTAATACTGATTTCCTGTATTTGAGTTATCTCTTGCCTTATTTTATGGTTAATTAAGCTGTCAACTGATTCTTAAACATTCCTTAATTAGAGTTTGATGAACCTAGACTCTATTACATGTTGTATATTTGTGCTATGCTAAATTGTTTCCTTATGTGTGATACTCAGCCTTATATGGCTTACTTCCTTATTTGTCACTGCCTATTACCGTTTGAATTTAACTCCTTAATTAAAGGGAGTTCTTATACTGATTGGATTCTAATTAGTACATAGTTCCATAATTACTGCTTGACTATGATTCTTGCCTTATTTCCTACCTAGTTTTAAACTATAAATACACTACTCTCTCATTAATTAAAGAGAGGAACACTGGGGTTCAAAAACTATCTCTCATACTAAAAAAATAATCTCTACTCTCTCTCTTGTGCTATTTGCTACTGTCTAAGTTAGCCGGCTGCAAGTCAAGGCTAACCATTGCGCTCTCTCTCTCTCTCTCTCTTGTTCTTTTCATTCTGCTTGCTCTCATGTCACTGGTATGTCCTAGTTTCAATTCAAAGTTCCAACAACAACATGATTCTCTTATTGTTTCAGTTCTTTTTGTTTCTGGTTTGCTTCTATTTGTGGTTCTTCTGTGAAACTTGTAATTAAGAATACATCACTAGCATGTTATTATGTCTTCCCCCTTCTTTTGGATTAGTATATTCCCCTTTATGTTTGTTCCTGAGCATGTCTTACCAATTGTCTCTTACTTGTTGTATACTTACTATGTCTCATGAACCCCAAATCCCTATCACCCCTCTATGGGATTGTACTCTTCATGTCTGGTTTTGTGTGCCAGTGTCAGCTATTTCTGAGTATGTTTAAACTTGTCCTAGACCTTTTCTGGGTTATGTGTTTGCGGCTAAATGTCCTATGTGTCCCAAGCCCCCACTGCCCTTGTGTGTGACTAATGAATTTGCTTGGTTCTGTGAGCCTCGCTGAATCTGTTGGTCCTATGTATGGGCTGCTAATTGCCTTACTTTCTAAAATCTACTACTCTTTATTATTTTCAAAATCATTTCAAACAAGTCCTTTTAACATTGTTTTCTACTAAAAATCTTTGCAAACTCATCCCTTGCACTTCACTTTATTCCTAGATCCCTAAGTTCCACCCCCTCAGTGTGAGCATTGCTTTGGGAACCTATTGAGTTCCCTCTGAACTCTGACACACTGAGGTTGGTATTTCCACACTGCACATGTTTTACTCCTGGTTACTAAGTCTGGGTGTGAGCATTGCCCGGGAGCCCTTGAGGTCCTTAGGGAACTTTGACACACCCGGACTATGAAAGGCTATGAAATATCAAAGGCAGTGAGGTTCGGAGGATTTGGGCCTATTGAAGGCTCCCTATAAAATAACTTCTTATTTCTACTTTGTTATGTAATTAATAACTCCTGGCTTGTAATAATTTGTAAACAACTTATGGGGCTGGATAGTGAAATGAGAGGGGATAACTATGCATGCTTAGGTACTATAAAGGGTAGAAACCATGTTTTAGGCTTTTAATTCCTTATCTGCGCAATAGAGATCATGTGTAGGTTCATATCCATGCATTAGAAGTCATGTTCCTTAGGTTCCATGTATAATGTTTCGACATGTTCATCCTCATATCATTTAGAAAATTCTGTGTTAAAGCATGTTAATAATTGGTACTTTACATTACGCACTGCCATGTACACCTAGAGATCATGTATTAGGCTTAACAAACCGATAAACAAGTGATTTCCTGAAACTGCAATACACACACTTAGATATCATGCATTAGGATAAATACAATGTTAATAAATAGGTCCTTCTACATATTTTTGAAAGCATGTTCTAAATGCCTTTAGAATTGCATTTGCATCCGCTTAGGCATCCCTAGCTTGATTGCTAATAAAAACAGACTCACACAGTTTGGTAACCATTCTCTGAAATCTGAATACCTAGAACAGTATGCTTAGTAATACAACTCAAACAATTTTCTGTAATAACTGGCACGCCTAGGAAAGCCTTAGGTGTTGAATTTATTAAAACTGGAAATATACTTCTTTATATGTGCTGCTTAACTATCAACAGATTAAAAAATCAGTAGGCAAAAAAAACTGTTTAGGACTCTCTCTGAATTATGCAATAGGTCTGCTTCTTTACAGCATTCCAGACTCATTTAGATATCATGCTTTAGAGTTCTGAAGTTAATACTGCCCTTACGTGTGTTTGAGTCATGCTAATAATATGCACAATATTTGGAGGAGTATTTGAGCCCCGTATCTGCTTTATGTGCTTCCATTTATTTGCAGTCCTAAGTGTTCTTGTTTGTCGCTCTAGAATCTTTACCTTTAAACCCGAGGGTCAGCCTACCCCCCCCCCCCTTAGGATAGTAGTCCTAATCTCCTCCGGAACTGATAGGATGGGACGGATAATAGCACGCAATAGAGTTCGTGACTAAACACGCACTTTAATTACCTTCACGGAGCGGGAAAGGGTAGAATATGGATATGATGACCGATGCGCTAATACCACGTGTAGTCCCTCTTCGAGGAGTGTCTATCGGGTATTGCATTGATGTGATTCATATTATTTTAAACCTAGGATACCTTTCCTGTAAATGTTATATTAGTTCTTTTCAAAATTGATAACTTTAACACTTGCTTGCCTAATATTTGAAATCCCCTCTTACTTGAGCCCTTTAGTCGTTATTTGCTAATTGTACAAATTCACGAAAACTATTTGGCCGGGAACCACATTTGTGGATCCTGAGAGGTGCCTAACACCTTCCCCTTGGGATAATTTCAAGCCCTTACCCCAATCTCTGATTAGCAATTTAGTTTGTAAATGAAACCCCCTAGGTGCCCAAACGCACCGTTAAAATCGTTAGGTGGCGACTCTCCAAATATGCAAAACTCCCTTTTCCCAAAAGGAAAAGAGTTGTCTCTACCCAAATGTCCTGCATCCGTATCTCTCCGTGAGGGGGGGGGGGAGGGGGCGCGATAGCATGGCGACTCTGCTGGGGATTTTAGGCTTTTACCATTTCAAATTGTTTCGTGAATATCTACCTTTAATAAATTTCATACTTGCACCTTTTCCTCTTCCCCTCTATATGAATTAATTGTTTATTTCTTCCAAGTATTTATACTTCCTCAAAACGAAACTGACATGTCTCCCTGTTTTCCTTTTTAACTGCTTTAAATTATAACTGTTGTATTTACCGCTTTCCTTAACGTGCAAATACATGACTATCTGTTTTAATGCTTATTTATTGCATACCATGCTCAACATTCATACTCCACTCCTGCCAAACAAAATACTATAGCAACGCTTGATGAGTAGTTGCGCTCTTCCTATATTATTACCCCCTTAAATTCGAAAAGGCGTATTTGCGGTAAAATTAGTTGATCAGCGGTGCAGTCGACGGTCCCGTGCCTTCCCCCTTGAGTTGTCCGCTCAAGGGTACCAGTATAAAACCCCATAGAAACCTTACTCTATTGTATTGTTGCATGCACCATGGTCAAAACTAGTCAAGCTAAAGTGTTGTCACCACGATCGCTTTAAGATAACCTTGTCTAAAGTCCACTGTGTTTCCCTAAACCCAAACGGACACCCTCACGTTCTGTGCATTTATTTGGAGAACTAAATGCTTCTTGCTAATGATTGATGTTAAATAGTCGAGTCCGGTGGGGGTAAGGGCCTAACCTTATTTTCTTTGCAGAAAATGAGGCACGAAGTCCCCAGATTCGGCATGGTCTCCAATATCCACCCAAGACTGCTAAGTTGGTGGGGGGACCTACATTCTAGTGACAAAGCTATCGTCAGAAAACACCTGGGTAACCTGCCATCCCTCCTAGAAATCCAGCCTAACAAAATGATGATAGAGGCTTCCACTTTGTTTTGGGACTGCGAAAGGCCTGTGTTCCGTTTTAGGAACATTGAAATGACGCCTTTGTTGGAAGAAGTAGGAGGACTGGCTAACTTAGTGTGGAAAACTCCGAGGTTGCTGATGCCTGAGAACCGCACAGGCAGAGGTTTCCTCAATATGATGGGTCTGAAGAAGAATGCAGAATTGGTATGTCTGAAGGATTCATACATTCCTTTCGACTATTTGTATGAAAGGTACGGTCACAACAAATCATACAGCACCTACCAAGACGAGTTTGCTATCACTTCTCTGGGGCACATCCATCGCCGAGTGTTCGTGTTTATGGTATGCTTTTGGGGTCTGATTGTGTTCCCAATGAAGAAGGAAAGGATCCATACTAGGTTGGCCATGGTGACTAAGATGCTAATGAAAGGGATAGATGGACAAAACTTCAGCATTGTGCCCATGATCATTGCGGACATATACCGGGCCTTGGAAATGTGTCAACGAGGAGCAAAAGATTTTGAAGGTAGCAATTTATTACTTCAACTCTGACTCGTGGAACATCTTCAAAGAGGAGAATACTGACAAGACATTCATTGAAGGAATTGGGATGACCACATCGCTTTCCATCACCCAAAGCGAATGAATAATATTCCCGACATGTTCGCTCAGCCTGAGAATGCCGAGGGATGGGTTGAGCTCTTTGGTAACCTGACTGAAGAACAAGTTCAATGGATGTTTGAGTGGTTTCCGACATACGAGTTCATCATTCGATCCCGAGATGCTTCTTTCCTGATACTGATTGGTCTAAGGGGGACATACCCTTACGTCCCTCTCCTAGTTATGAGTCAAGCGGGTAGGAAGCAAGTCATACCTAGGGTCGAGAAAATGATCCATTTTCGAGAAAACTTTCAAAATGTTGACAGCCCTCACAAGTGCCAAGCTCAGCACCTATGGCACTGCAAGATTATGCTTGAGAAAGACACCATCGATCCAGACAGGTATCACGCCGGTTGTACTACTTTCTATCTTGGTTGGTTAGAAGAAGATCTGGGTGGTCAAATCGAGTCGGGGTTCGTTCGAGGTCACAGGGTTATAGATGAAAGGGCTGAAGCACGAGTTAAGTTCAACCAGCTGCGCAAAAAGATCTGCGAATGTGAGGATGATCATCACAAGATACATGAATCCAACAAGAAGCTGATCGAGGAGTGGAAGGACATGGCCGTCAGCACCAACAAGAGGCTGGCATACCTAGAACGAGGTATAGTTGAGCTGGAGAAGAAATTCATCAAAAGGATTGAGACTTGAAAAAAGGCTGAGGGAGCTGAAGGGGGATATCTAGCCAGAACCTACCTACTGCTGGGACTTCGCGAGTTGGGAAAGCTGATCGAGGGAAGCAGGAATGCCGAATCTGGGGAAGGTCCTTCTGGGACCAAGTAGATAAGGGTATTTTTATCTTCTCTGTTGATGTAATAAGGCCAATGGCCGTTAGTGACTTTCCGTTTTCGTTCATTTAGTGTCGTTTTGGGATTTGTCTATTTTTCTTATCAATAAAATGAGGCAATTAGCATTCTAAGTTCTCCAAATCAATTTGTCGCTAAGCTTACCTCGGACACAAAGAGGTCCCTAATTTAGGACACACTTTACATTCTCATGACCTCGTAACACAGATTTAGCTAGGAATACACGGGATGACCTTTTGGGTCATCACATAAATACCCAATTAAATTAAATTAAATAATTTATAAAATAGCTAATAATTGTACAAAATAAATTTCATGTATAGAAAATAGTTAAAATGATTACTTAGTATTTTTAAAAATTCAAAATGATTAATTCCTGGATAAAAACAGTATAAAATCGTATGATTGAGCTAAAGTTATTGCAATTATAGCTAAAAGGTGCCAATTTGGATAATTATAAAATAATTTTGGTCTTAATAGGACCAGAATAATTAATGAAACCAAGAAATGCTTTTGAAATAATTTGTAATGTAATTTTATAATTATTTATTGAAAATAAAATATTGGATAAATTAATACAAATATAGAAAAATTATGAAAAAATATCAATTGCTATTGATACATGATTTTGAAGCTATATATGCAATTTTAAAATATTTTGAAAAAAAATTGGGTATCAACAATTGGGACTCAAATACAATGCCTTACACATATAAAGGCATGTTAGGATATATTTAGTTGAGACACGAACCCAACTCTTACCATCATGGAGCATTAGGACTCGAACCAGATGTCTTACCCTCATGGTGCGCCAGAACTTAAATCCACCGTCTTACCCATAACAAATATCATATTGGGCCAAAATGCTTAGGGACTCACACTCAAACCTTTAAAAATATTAACACTTCGTGATTATATACATAACAACAAAAACCTATATAAAGATTATTTCTATACAAGAGAAAGCTATATGCAACATTTAGCTATGTTGAAATTCAAAGTAGGCTTCTCAGTCAATTTAGTAGTCTAAGATAAAATTGAAATTGACATAGCAAAACACGTCACAAAATTCAATCTATTTCCCATACATTCACATGATATTCCTACATAGTCTTTCATGCAATGAAACTTATAGTTAATCAAATTTCATACTGAAATAAATAAACAGTTCTGTAGAATTGCCAGATAAATAAGTGCATCAAAAGAAAAGACTCGTGAAAAGAAATTGTCACACATTTTATTTTTACTCTATGTCAACCAAATATGCATCTCATAAATTTTATGAAACAATGTATAATTAAAAAAACTTTATGGTTTTATAACCATATAATCAGAATCCCATTTCATAATAACACCGATTTAGTTAAAATATTATCTTATACCATTAGAAAATAAGGCTCGTGAGATCATACCTTCTATTTTCCATTCGAAAGTAGAGGTGCTCTATATGTACCTTAGTAATTTTTTTTAATCAAAGCAACCATCATTAAAATTATACATAATCATTCTTGATCCAACCATCTTATTTTCATGCACAAATGACACTAAATGGACAAGTAACACTAAATTACATCAAGTCTTAAATTTTCATAAATTAAACATGTAATTCATGGTATGATTGAAAAATAGCACTCCCTCGACAATAGAAGCAAACAAAATATTAAGGCATACGTAATAATGCCTGTGTTTCCATTGGTTCAACCAAATTGATTCAAGGTTGTTGACCATTCGTATCTTCTATGTTGATAAAAGCTTCGTGCTGATAACGTGTTAAGTAACTAAGCTCAAAGTAACAATATAAAATAAGGAAAAACAAGCTAAGAGATATAGAGAGAAAAAGAGGAGAGATTCTTATTTCTTCCATGTATTCAAGTGTGTACAATGTGATGCCCAAACCCTCTATTTATAGGATGATATAGGTAATACAAATGGATGTCAGAAATATGGTATTAACTATTGAGATCATGGGGGAAGATCATAGAGGAGGTTATGGAGGTGTGAGAGTTACAACCATAATGGTAAGAAGTAGTGGGAGGTTAATGGAGAAGAATAGTGGGAGTAACTTCTTTAGGAGTTATAGACATCCACTAATATTATAATATTTCATAACAAAATATTAGTTGTTTTTGCATAATCCAAATAAGAAAATTTAATAGTTAAAGTTAATTAATTTAAATTTTTTAAATATTAGAAAAATAATAATATGATAATGACTATTTTATCCAATGAAATTCTTTTTTAAAACATAAAAAGGTGAATGACATTTCATAAAGGGCGTGTTGCGCATACATCCGATGTCACGAGTGCGAACTTTTTAAAAATTACATAAATATTATTAAAAAGTATCATCAGTTATAATAAAAATTAATTAAAATAGTGTAAGTTCCTTAAAGTAAAGAATGTCAATTCTATTTAGCTAATTCTATAAAGTAAAAAAAATTGTGTTAACATTTGCTCATAACAGTATTTCAGTCCGTCTTAAATTTTTTTTAGGAAACAATTTTAAAATGTAAAAATGATTTTCAACTTCCTCTTTTCATTTAACTTTAAATACTAATAGTTATGTCCAGCTTCAATTTTCATACAAAGAATTAGTTTGACCTATTATTCATTATAAAATAATTTTATTATTATAGATGTATATTATTTTGAAGAAATGGTACATAATTGAAGTGCAAGAACAAATGTCAATGTTACAATAATATGTTCACACATAAATAATCATGCGAGTTATAATATTCTTTATTTTTAAACACATTCACATTAATATAATTTTATAGAAATCTAAGGATAGTTCTTTTCTTATTTTAAAATTAAACAAGTTTTCCACTTTCAATAAGAAATTAAATTGTGTTTAAAGTAGAAACATAATATTTCAACAATACAAAATTTAAATAGAAAGGATTAAAAGGAAAGTTCCTACTTTTTTGTTTGAAAATAAAAATATTTGCCGTATTGCACCGATTGCAGGTTGTATTATTGAGTCTTCTTGCCTTGGTTGGTTCTCCAATCTTTCGTAGGTCAAAAGTCCTTTCAAAATTGTATTTTTGGTGTATTTATACTGTGTAGAAACAAGCCCGGACGAAACTACCCTTTCCTAGACGAACTTGGAGATCACTCTGATAATTTTGCACAGCCACGCCGTGCGCAGCGCCGCCCCATGCGGCGCGGTAGTGAGAAAATTCAGAGAGCTCGTATTTTTCTTGTCAGATTACTTTTGCACTGCCGCGCCGCGCCTCGTGGAGTCCCATGCAGCGCGGTAGTTTCTCATAATAAATTTATGTGTTCACTTTTTGATATCCGGAATTGGTCCTCGACCCCCGAACGTGATCCGAGCCTAATTGCTTGGGCTTCTACTCAGACTTCAAAGCTCCAACTTGTTCGATTTCGTTCTTAATTATCTAAATAGCATAGAATCATTTCCTATAAGGTATACAACACGTAATAAGTATAATTTACCATTATTTAAGCACAAACACACGTAAAATGCAATAATTAGAGTACAATACTACAACTAAAATATGGGTTTCTAACCTACTGTAAGTGTATACTGTTCTATTCAATTCGACTATATACGTTGTTATTCAATTCACCGATATTCATTATTTACTATTATACATTGCATACAATTCACCGTATTCGATTCGACTATATTCAAACAACAAAAATCACAAAAATAGTTATATTCGACTGTATTCAGAAAATACATACATACGAAATACACAAATACATGCGAAAATATAAATATATTCATGCAAAAATACAATATGTTTGAGTGTATTTGTACATTATACAATGTATTTGTTTCATTGTATGTGACTCAATAACAAAAAAAAAAAAGTGAAGAAAGATCGCCGGATATGGCGATTCCCGACCAAGAAAAATACTGCATACTTTGTACTAAAATTAAAAATGGAGAACAAAAATTCGGGGCTCAAATCTTCTCCGGTTGCATTGCTTCAAATTTCCAAAAGCTTAATCTATAGCCATGACCAGATCTGTTTGCCTACTCCCTCTTCATTTTTGTGATGACCGAAAAGGTCATCCTGTGTATATTTGGCTAAATCTGTGTTCCGAGGTCCCGAAAGCCTCCGTTAATCTCATCTCGATATGCGTGCGCAGCCCGGGCGTGTTGCCGGGAAGCTTTTATGTGTTGATGAAAATGGAATTTTATAATAAATAATGGGATAGAGTTGACTTTGGTCAATATTTTTGGTAAACGGATCCGGACTCGTGATTTGACGATCCCGGAGGGTCCGTAGGAAAATATGGGACTCGGGCGTATGCTCGGAATCGAATTCCGAGGTCCCAAGCCCAAGAAATAAATTTTTAAAGAAAATTATTTTCTGAAAAATATAAAGGTTTTTGAAAATGAATATTTATGTGAAAACCGTGTTACCGGGGCCGTATTATGGTTTTGGAGTCCGAAACAGGTTTAATATATGTTATGTGACTTATCTGTGAAATTTGGTGTAAAACGGACTTGAAATGACGTGTTTCGGATCAAAATCGGAATAATTAAGCTTTATGAGGTTTTAAAATTCTAGGAGTTTTGAGGTTTTTGATAATTTAAATGCATAAATAAGTCCGTAGGATGATTTGGGAGTCGTGTGTGTTTTTGATTTTGAGACCCGAGAGCTCGGGTGAGTTTCGGGTAGCTAACGGGGTGCATAAGTAGTGAAAAATCTGGTTTTTTCTTCAATTGGCTGGTGTTCCGGTAAATTACCCTGTGCGTTCGCACCCCCTTTGTTCTATGCAAACGCATAGGGTAAATAGTGGGTCTGGGTCAGGGTCCCATTTGTTCTATGTGAACGCACCCACTGTGGTGCGAACACAGAGGGTTGTGGGGTGTAGGCAGTGCGAATGCGGGGTAGGGGGTGCGTCCGCACTGGGTTAGCATAGGGCATGAGGGAGCTGGGAGTGTTAGGCCTGTGCGAATGCGGCCCTTGACTCGCGAACTCATAGGTCAGCCTGGTCAACCCTGTGCAAACGCGGTCAAGGGGCCGCGAACGCATAGTGTAATTTTTCCAAGCTATTTTAAATACCCAAAAACAGAATACCATACGGGATTTCATCAATTTTCACCATTCCCTTCTTTCTCAAACTCCATTGAAGACCTCCAAGACATTTTTCCCTCCATAACCTTTTGGGTAAGTGTCTCTAACACCAATTTCTTCCACTTCTCTTCCCTAATCACTAGAATCTAGGCCTAAAATCCTAAAATCAAAGTAGAAATTAGGGGTTTTGGGTAGAGTTAGTTTTTTGGAAATTTTGGGTAATTCAACCTCAATTTGAGGTTGGATTTCAAAATAAATTATATATTCTAACTCGTGGGGGTATGGGTGATCGAGTTTTGGTCCGAGCCTCGTGTTTGGACCAAGCGGGCCCGGGGTCGAATTTTGGTATTTTTGGAAGAATGTTAGGAATTGTATATTAGGCTATGGGATTGTGTTAATGAGTCATTATTGATATTATTGAGTTAATTATGCCTAGATATTATCGTTTCGGAGTCGGATTCTAAAGGAAAGGCGGTATTAGAGGCTTGATTGCTATTTCTGGACCCGAGGTAAGTGTCTTGCCTAACTTTGGTGAGGGAATAGGTATTGTGCCCTATGTGCTATGTGTTTTATCATGTCCAATGCATAGATGAGGTGACAAGTACCTATGCATTGTGTGTCAAGTATGCCCATGAGTCCGTTTTGCTTAATTATTTGTTATTACCTCAATGATTATTGTGTTATGAAGTAGTTCATTTCGAAAATTGTTTAATTGTGGAGACTAAATGATTAAGAATTGTGTTGTGATGTCCTAGTGGAGGACCCAAAACTTTAAGTTATGTACTCGTAGGGAACTGGTTATAGCTGAGACCCTTGCCGGGCAGATGTGTTGATTTTTGATGTTATTCCCCAAGTCGGGTGGTTATGAATTGAAAGTTCGGTAATTGATTTCCTTGCCAAGTTGTTATTTATTGTTGATTTTACTTGGGTGAGGAAGAGAGTAAATCACGAAGGGTGATGCCGTGCCATTCATTCATATCATTCATTATTTATTTATTGCAATGTGAGGAAGAGAGTAAAGCACGAAGGGTGATGCCGTGCCATTCATTCATATCATTCATTATTTATTTATTGCAATGCGAGGAAAAGAGTAAAGCACGAAGGGTGATGCCGTGCCATTCATTCATATCACTCATTATTTATTTATTGCAATGTGAGGAAGAGAGTAAAGCACGAAGGGTGATGCCGTGCCATTTATTCATATCATTTCTTTACTTATTATTGCACAATGAGGAAGAGATTAAAGCACGAAGGGTGATGCCGTGCCATTCATTTCATTATTATTGTAATCATTTCATATATTTACCTATTGCATAGTGAGGAAGAGAGTAAAGCACGAAGGGTGATGCCGTGACATTCATTTATCTGTTTATTTATCGTGTTTAACATCTCATTTTGCTATCTATCTATGCCCCCTTACTTGTTCCCATTTCCCTTGCTTATCTGTTGAATATCTCTCACTTCCTTGCTATATTTTTGGTAGAACTGTACATGTAGATTATCGTCGTCGTGTCTAGCCTCGCCACTACTTCGGCCGGGGTTAGGCTCGGCACTTGCTCAGTACATGGGGTCGGTTGTACTGATGCTACACCTGCACTTCTCTATGTTGTGCAGATCCCGCAGCCGGACCCGGTGGACACTGATTGAGGGAGCATCCTTCGGTCCACTTCAGAGATTACAAGGTAGACCCGCAGACGTTCGTGAGCCTTGGCGTCTCTTCTACCATCTCCTTCTATTCTGTCTTGTTTTCCTTAGTTCTAAGACAGTTTTGTGTTATTTCTTCAGACCTTGTATTTAGTAACCTCTTAGCCAGTACGTGAGTTAGTGACTCCAGGTGCTGGGATATTGTAAACGAATCGTGTTATTGGTGTTTTGAGTTATTTTCAGAATTTATCTACTTCCGCATTTGAAAAAGGAATATTAGATGCTTTACTTAATTCTGTATTTTCAATGTTAGTACGTTAACAAAATTGTATATGTTGGCTTGTCTAGGGGGTTCAACGTTAGACGCAGTCATGGCCCAATTGTGGGATTTTGGGTCATGACAAGTTGGTATCAGAGCACTAGGTTGCTTAGGTCTCACAACTCACGGACAAACTTGGTAGAGTCTGAGGGATCGGTACGGAGACGTCTGTACTTATCCCCCAGAGGTTGCACAGTTAGAAATAACTTCATATCTTTCATTCTCTGTCGTGCCAATTGAATTCTAAATACTAATTGAGTCTCTAATTACTCTCTCGCAGATGGCGAGAACGCGTGCTTCCTCATCGACCGATCAGTAGCCCGACCCTCATATTGCAGCTCCTACGAGGGGCCGAGGCCGTGCTAGAGGCCGAGACAGAGCTAGAGCAGCGACTCCAGTTGAGGACCCACAGGTAGATTATGCCAGTGAGGTTCCTGCTCAGATAGTCCCAGTTGCACCAACTCAGGTCCCACAGGGGTTCATTGCTACCTCGGTGCTTCAGGACGCTCTAGTCCGCTTAGTGGGACTCATGGAGAGTGTGGATCAGGCCGGTCTTCTTCCTACTGCACCAGCTGGATCTCAGGTTGGGGGAGGGACCCAGACTCCTATTATTCATACCCCAGAGCAGGTTGCCACTCAGTTTCAGACTCCAACACCTCACACAACTAGAGTAGCTCAGCTGGGTATTGTGGCACCGGCGACCGAGGGTGCAACTATGTCAGCAGATGCTCTATGAAGACTAGATCTGTTCACCAAGTTATTCACTACTACTTTTACGGGTGCACCGTCAGAGGATCCACATGATTATTTGGACAACTTTCATGAGGTTCTTCGGAACATGGGCATAGTGGAGTCCAATGGAGTTGACTCTGCTACTTTTCAGTTATCTGGCACAATCAAGACTTGGTGGAGAGACTATTGCTTGACCAAACCAGCTGGGTCTGCACCTTTGTCCTGGGCTCAGTTCTCCGAGTTATTCTTGGGGAAGTTCCTTCCCATTACTCAGCGAGAGGATCTTCAGAGGCAGTTTGAGCGCCTCCAGCAGGGATCTATGTATGTTACTTAGTACGAGACTAGGTTCATCACTCTAGCCAGGCATGCACTTATGATACTTCCCACTGACCGTGAGAGTGCGGAGATTTATTGAGGGATTATCTCAGCCCATCAGACTCCAGATGGACAGGGAGTCAGGTACCGATATTTCGTTCCAGGATGCGGCCGATATGGCCAGGAGGATTGAGATGATTCTGTCACAGAGAGGTGGTCAGGGGGCTGACAAGAGGCCCTGTCACTTCGGTAGATTAATGGGAGCCTTATCCGGAGGCAGGGATTCTTTCAGTAGGGGTCATCCACCCCGACTTTTCAGTCAGCGCTTCAGGTATCTCACCACGCACCGCCATCTCCTGTTAGTGCCCACTAGCCCCTATCAATGCACAACCACTTCAGAGCTACCAGGGTGGTTATCAGGGTCGTCAGGGACAGTTCCAGAGTCATCAACCACATCAGCAGAGACCTTGTTATTCTTGTGGTGTTCATGGGCACATTGCGAGGTATTGCCCCAAGACTTCGGGTAGTTCTTAGTATCAGGGTACTTGCGCCATGGTCCCCACAGCAGGTGCACCCTCACCCCCTCAGCCAGCTAGGGGTGATGGTCGTGGTGCTAGAGGTAGAGGTCAGACTCATAGAGGTGAAGGGCAGGGCATGAGAGGTAGAGGTCAGCCCATAACAGGTAGACCCAGAGATGTGCAGGTTGGAGGGGCTCAACCCCGGTGTTATGCTTTTCCTGCTCGTCCTGATGCTGAGGCTTCTGATGCAGTTATTACAGGCACGGTTTCAGTTTGCAGCCGAGAGGCTTCGGTTTTATTTTATCCGGGTTCTACATTCTCCTATGTGTCTTCATATTTTGCCCCTTATTTGAGTATGCCCCGTGATTCCTTGAGTACTTATGTACATGTGTACACCGGTGGGTGATTCTATAGTGGTAGACCGAGTCTACCGTGCTTGCGTAGTAGTTAATTGTGGTCTGGAGACTCAGGTTGATCTTTTGCTTCTTGATATGGTTGACTTTTATGTTATATTGGGGATGGATTGGTTATCCCCCTATTATGCTATTATGGACTGTCATGCCAAGACAGTGACCTTAGCCTTGCCAGGGGTACCTCGTTTGGAGTGGAGGGGGACTCCTAGTAGAGTTATTTCTTATATGAAGGCTTGGCGCATGGTCGAGAAGGGCTGTTTGGCCTATCTGGCCTATGTTCGTGATTCTAGTGCTGAGGTTCCTTCCCTGGAGTCTGCCCGTAGTTCGTGAGTTTCCATAGGTATTCCTGCTGACCTGTCGGGTATGCCACCCGACAGGGATATTGACTTCTGTAGTGAGGTAGCTGAGGGCACTCAGCCTATTTATATTCCGCCGTATCGTATGGCCCCGCCAGAGTTGAAGGAATTGAAGGAGCAATTGCAGGATTTGTCGGATAAAGGCTTCATTAGGCCTAGTGTTTCTCCTTGGGGTGCTCCAATGTTGTTTGTTAAGAAGAAAGATGGCTCAATGAGGATGTGTATTGACTACCTGCAGTGAAACAAGGTTACTATTAAGAATAAGTATCCTTTGCCGAGGATTAATGATCTATTTGACCAGCTTCAGGGTGCTACAGTATTCTCCAAGATAGACTTGAGATCAAGTTATCATCAGCTGAGGATTAGGTTTTCTGATGTCCCGAAGACATCTTTTCACACTCGTTATAGGCACTATGAGTTTTTGGTGATGTCTTTTGGGTTGACTAATGCCCCCGCTGCCTTTATGGAGTTGATGAATCGGGTATTCAGGCCTTATTTGGACTCATTCGTGATCGTGTTTATAGGTGATATCTTGATTTATTCCCGTAGTCGAGAGGATCATGAGCAACATCTTCAGGTTGTTCTCCAAGCTCTGAGAGATCGGCAGTTGTACGCCAAGTTTTCTAAGTGCGAGTTCTGGTTGAGTTCTGTGGCATTCTTGGTCCACGTTGTGTCGGCAGAGGGCATTCAGGTGGAGCCGAAGAAGGTTTCAGCAGTTAGAGATTGGCCTAGGCCCACTTCAGCTACAGAGATTCGGAGCTTCTTAGGTCTAGCAGGCTATTATCGTCGGTTCGTGGAGGGGTTTTCATCTATAGCAACCCCGATGATCAAGTTGACGCAGAAAGGTGTTCAGTTCAGATGGTCCGAGGAGTGTGAGGCGAGCTTTCAGAAGCTCAAGACAACATTGACCACAACACCAGTGTTAGTATTGCCCTCAGGTTCAGGACCGCATACCGTGTATTGTGATGCTTCATGGGTTGGTCTTGGTGCAGTGTTGATGCAGGACGACAAGGTTATAGTCTATGCTTCTTGTCAGTTGAAGATTCATGAGAAGAACTATCCAGTTCATGATTTGGAGCTTGC
>ML280545.1:994-11333 GCA_005239495.1 Nicotiana undulata
TTTAGAGGATGATATGATATGAGTGAGGCTGCGGGCCTATATTGTGTGTGAATTATGCCATGATGTGGCTTGTTATTGCGCTTGGGCTATAGGAGCCCCTCCGGAGTCTGTAACACACCCCCAATTAGCGCCGGTACCGATTGAGTGATGCCCGCGGGGCTTATGATGAGTGATTGTGAGGAAGCCTGATGGGCAGAGTGATTGTGAGGATGCCTGATGGGCAGAGTGATTGTGAGGTTGCCTGATGGGCTAATACTGAAAGATATTGTGATGAGAATTGATTATGGCCCGAGGGGCAGTTTTATGAAGATTTTTACTGAGTTTTCAAACTATGATTTACTTCGTTTTCACACTGGTTTTACTGAGATATACTGATATTGTACTTGCTTTCAAAGGATTTCTGAAAACTGATTTCGAACTTGTGAATTGATGAATACTACATGGTGACTTGGTGTTTTACTTGTTTGTGGAATTGTGTACATGTTTTGTGTGTTTATATTACTCAGACAGTGATATTGTTTCATGACTACTGAGTTGGCGTACTCATAAAGACTCCCTGTGCCTCTGTGCACGGATCCATATACTAGTTCGCAGCAGTAGCTGACGCAGTTTGATAACAGCATTTTCACGGGATTTCTAGGTAGCTGTCCATCGTCCACATCTTCTCCATTTCCCTTCCTTATTTAATATTAGCATTTGATTCAGAGACATATATTATAGTTTTAGCATAATTAGATTTATTTATTCTTAGATGCTCATGACTTTGACTCCAGTTCTTGGGAGGTTGGTTAGGCTGCTATTGGGACTCTAATACGTATTTATATTATTTATGCTATGGTTGCATGCTTATTATTTAATTGTGAACTGCTATAATTGAATTAACGCATAGTAAGGTGATGGTTTGCTAGCCTAGTTCCACGATAGGCGCCATCACGGCCTGTTAGGATTTGGGATCGTGACAGGGATTCACTTCCTCAAGTCCCTGCGACAAATAAACTTCAAGCGCATTTTGTTGTGAACAATCACTAGCCATGGAACCTTGAGAACCCCTGAACCCTGCTCAAGCACTAAGTGCTCTTACTTCCGCAGTTCTTTTAGATGATTGCGAACGAGAAGAAGTAGGAGTTGGAACATTTGGTCTAGCATGATCTAAGGCATGTTTATAAGCACTATAAATAGTTTAAGCATTTATTTAAATTGAGGCTATTACTTCCGGAAGTGTAGACAATTCCTCATCTTCAAGTGCTAAACCATTATAAACAATTTCATACCAAAATTGAGGACCTCCTAATTTCATAGTAGGATTTAACAAGGCAGCAACACCATAAATAGGGGAATAGGAAAAAACATTTTGAACTTTTATCTCATAGAATCAATAACAAGTTCATAAATTACCCCGCCCTCTGAATATTGAGTAAACAAGGTTGCAAGTTCTGAAATATAAACTAAATAATTAGAAATAGTAGGATAATATTGCCCAGATAATTCATTTGTAGCAATATGAAAATTTTCTAAAAAATCTACAAGTATTTTAACATTAGCCCAATCCTGATTTGTAAGGTGCTCATCACCATCAGCTACACGAGCATTAAACGTTGAGTTTATTGGGTTTCTATATTCATATGCAACAACTAAACTTTCATACATGTAATTCCATCTAGTTTGACAAGGTTTAGGAACCTTTCTTTCTCTTTGGCCAAATTCATCGCATCTTTTAAAACATTCTCTAAGTCAACTTCTACGGTTTGAGTAAAAAAGCCAGTTAAGAGCCATTTTAACCTTTTAAATTTCAACATTTAAAATTCTCATACCATCACCGATAATTAAATGGTAAATATGACAAATTACATCTAACATGAAAAATATTACTAAATGCAGGATTTAGTGTAGTGGTAATCAAAGCTATAGCATTAGTGTTACTAGAAGCATTATCCATTGAAACTGACATTATTTTATCTCTAATGCAAAAATATCTACAAATATCCGTAACCGTGCTAGCAATAACAATAATATGTCAAAATTATAATTAAGCATGGATTGCACGAATAATACTGAAAACTCAATAACAGGAAATAGTAAATAATCCTTTCACAAATATCGAGTCCCGAATTTATTTTCATCATTTAACAATTTAAATCTCAGGCTATTGAAGCAATATAAATATTATTAATTCCAAAGTATTATATGCGCAAATAATGTCGAGGTCATACGGTCCGATCAAGCATAATTATTTAAAATGTTCACTGCCGAGGGTCGAACGAAACGAACCATAGATGCATCTATCTTCTACCAAGTTGTTCAACCCGCTCCACAAAAGAAAATACTTTAAAGCAAACACAAATTCTCAATAACAGTCAAGTGTCTCATTCACAACTTCAAGTAAGTGAAATTTAACCTTTTGCAATTCATTTATCAAATTTCACTATGACTTAAGCAATTAAGTTTATAGATAGGGTACAAACATTGCATGTATAGCATGATAAGGGTCAAAGCCTACTTTGCGGTCCATGATTGTGCTCAAACCCTCAACTCGGTGCATAATGTCTCGAAACTAGTCAAATATTATATAAAATGATCAATACATATTCAAAAGTTCATATCCTAGCTATCAAAATGATTTTCCAAGCCTATTTGAAGAATCCATAAAATTTACCCACGGGCCCACGTGCTCGGATTCCGGAACTCTTTGAAGAAAGTTGTTATCCTTAACCTCATGAACTCAAATATATGATTTTTATTAAATTCCATAACCAATTTCGTGGTTAAATCAAATTTTTATCAAAATATAGGTTTTTCTTCTAACCCTTAAATTTCAAAATTTTACATGTTAGAATCTACCCATAATCTATGTATTAAACTCACATTAGGTAGAAATTACTTACCCTCAATAGATAGGTTAAAAATCCCCTTTTTGAAGCTCTAAAATCGCACAAGTGTGTGACAAATAGGAGAAAAAGATCTAATTGTGTGGGCAATTGCTCTTCGCGAACGCGGAAGAAGCCTCACGTTCGCGAAGGCCTAAGTTGTGAGGGCATCGAGAACACGGAATCTCTAACGCTTACGCGAAGAGCAAGGTGCACTAACCCTCCACAACCCCATTTCCTCTATGCGAACACGAGGGGGGCTTCGCGAACATGTAGGCCTAGGCTCACCAGGCTTCGCGAAAACGAGAGCCTGACCGCGAACACGAAGAGAAATTGCCCACTGAGCTCAAATACTTCATCGCGAACGCGATGGCTCTCATGTGTCCGCGAAGAAGCAAATCAGAACTGGAAAATCTGGTTTCCTATACTTAGCTCTAGTCGGTCCGGAACTCACCCGACCCCCTAGGGACGTTGTCCAACTTTACCAACAAGTCTATAAACATAATACGAACTTGCTCAAACTCTCGAAACACGTAAAACAACAACAAAACCACGAATCACACCCCAAAACCAAATTGAATCAAAATATGAACTTCAAGTTTCTAAATCGCTGCAAATGTGCAGAATCATACTTAAACTACTAGGAATGACACAAAATTTTGCGTGCAAGTCTTAAATCACCATAAAGAACTATTCCCAGTCTCGAAATTTCATTTGGACCTCAATATCACCAAAACCTACTCCAAACCAAATTTAAAGAACTTCAAAAACCTTAAAAGAGCTAACTTTCACTATTAGGCGCTGAATCGCTCTCGGGTTATCAAAAACCAGATCCGGAGATACGCCCAAGTCCAAAATAATAATAGGAACCTATTGGAACCGTCAAATCCCAATTCCGAGGTCGTTTACTCGAAGTGTTGACCGAAGTCAAACTTAGCCTTTTAAGGTCAACTTAAGGAACCAAGTGTTCCGATTTCAACCCGAACCCTTTTAAATCCCGAACTAACCATCCTGCAAGTCATAAAGCAGTAAAAGCACATAGAGGGAGTCTTATATAGGGGAATGGGGTTCTAAAACGTAAAACGACTGGTTGGTCGTCACAGTCTCCACCTCTTAAAAAAGTATTCATCCTCGAACGGGTATAGATTCATAAATGGAGTGTTGAACAAGTGAGGGTAAATGCTCTGCATGTCCTCCTAGGACTGCCAAGTTGCCTCTTCGACTGGTTAGCCCCTCCACTGAACCCTTACCGCGAAATTGTTGTTGCATCTCAACTAACGAACCTGCCTATCAACAATGACAATTGGCTTCTCCTTATAACCCAGGCTCTCATCTAACTGAATCGTGTAACCGAACTATTTCTTTAATATAAATCTAGGCTAACCTCTCTAAAGTATACATAGTCACGACTGCGATGAAGTTTGCCGACTTGGTCAATCTGACAACAATAACCTAAACTGCATCAGACGTCCGCAAAGTCCGTGGCAACCCAACTACGAAGTCCATAGTAATGCGCTCCCCCTTCCATACAGGTATAGACATCCGCTGGAGCAGGCCACCTGGGCTCTCTCTGGTGCTCATACAACCTAGTGGCAATTTAGGCACCTAGCTACACACTCAACTATGTCTTTCCTCATCTGCCGCCACCAATATTGCTATCTCATATCGCGATACATCTTTGTAGCACTTTGATGAATGCAATATTGAGAACTGTGCGCCTCCTCTAGAATCCTCGCCTTTAAGGCATCGACATTAGGAAAACATAGACGACCCTGGAGTCGCATAACACCATCCTCGCTGATAGTAACCTCCTTGGCACCACCCTGTAGTACCGTCTCTCTCAGAACCATCAAGTGCGGAGCATCAAACTTCGAGCCTTGGTCTGCTCCAATAGTGAAGACTGGGAAACAACGCATGCAAGAACTCAGTTGGGCTCTAAAATATCCAACCTTACAAGTATGTTAGCCAAGGACTGAATGTCCGAAGCTGGTGGCCTCTCCTCTGCTAAGATGAATGCCAAGCTACCCGTACTCTCTGCCTTCTACTCAAGACATCCGCGACTACATTCACCTAGAAAGGATGATAAAGATGTTGATTTCATCATCCTTCAGTAACTCTAGCCATTTGCATTGCCTCAAATTGAGATCCCTTTATTTGAACAATTGTTATAAGATGCGATGATCAGTATAAACCTCACAGGACACCCCAGAAAGATAATGCCTCCAAATTTTAAGAGCATGAACAATCGTGGCAAACTCAAAATCATACACAGGATAATTCTTCTAATGGGGCTTCAGCTAACATGAAGCATATGCAATACCTCGCCCATCCTGGATCAAGATGCAACCCAAACCAACGCGTGAAGCGTCACATTACACAGTATAAATCCCAGAACCGGAACCCAACACTAGGACAGGTGGTGTCACGACTCCCAATCCGAGTCGTGATGGCGCCCAACGGCGGGGCTAGGCAAGCCAACAATAATTACACCAAGTGATACCTTTCCCATCTAGTTAAACAGTCAAGGATTCCCAATTTATAACGACCAACATGATACTAGCCTTGAGCGGAAGTGAAATCCTAGTAGATACAAGCTGAAATAAAATGCATACATAGATATACATCCCAAAACCCCAAAATATAAATATACACTACGCGTGTGTGTGCCAGGAACTAGTGTCACGAGTATCATGGGCAACTACTGAATATTCAATGACTAAAATATATACAGAGTCTCCGTCTGAATGAAATGAGCGGAGAAATGTAACAAAAGAGCTTCAGGGTGCTGCTAGGAAGTCGCCGACAAAGCAGCTCACCGAGAAGTATGACCACAATATCAATATCCAGTGCCGTCCTGATAGTCATACGTGCCAGCCTCCGGACCTGTATAGTCAAGTACAGAAAAGAAAAGAAAGTGCAGCATGAGTACATATTAAATAAATATGTACCCAGTGAGTATCCCGCCTAAACTCAAAAAAGTAGTGACAAGAGGTCGACTCGATACTCACTAGGGTCCAGCAGTAGTAACATGTGATAAAATATGATGAAATACAGTAGGCATGTCAGGGAAATAAGCATCAAGTACATATACAAAAAGCAGAGAAACCCAAACAGCTACTGAACTTAAACAATAAAGCACTTTCAAGAGTAAGACCACCGAATAAACAAAATCACAAATTCTTTGAATCCGCCGTGGCATACGGCGCGCTCCCTTATATTTCACAATTTCATTTCAAATCCGCCGTGGCGTATGGCCCACTCCCTTATGTTTCACAATTTCATTTAAAATCCACCGTCGCGTACGACCCGCTCCCTTATATTTCAAAATTTCATTTCAATGGACCTCAGAAGAACAACATGATGCAAAAACATAGTTTCGTAGGAAATATAGCATTACGATAAATCATGAGATCATTTCAAGGAAAAGAGAGAAATATATTTAAAGCATTGCAAGGAAACATACAAGGCATGATGTGGGCCTAACTACCCGGACATAACAATAATAGCCGCTACGTACGGAATCTCGTCACTTGGTGCGTACGTAGCCCCCAAACGAGTTACACATAGCATATATATCACCTATGGGGACAATTCCCTCTTACAAGGTTAAAAAGGAGACTCACCTCGTGTCGAATCTACCCCTCGGACCACAATTGCGCCCGAAACTCCGAACTCTATACCCAAGGACTCGCAACTAGTCAAAAGATATACAACAACATCAATGCATGCACAATGTAACAACATATCCTAGTTATTCAACCAAAAATCGCTATTCTTGAAGGATTCTAAATCTCCGCCCCCGGCCTCTCATGGTCAAATTCCGGAAATTTTCGAAGGAATGAATTACCCGAAGCCTAAGGATCGTAATTACATAATTTATTTAGGAATTTATGGCTAAAAATGAAGTTTCACTATTTTTAACCCCACATTTTCCTATCAAATCCTATGAATTTTAAGATAATTGGAGGAGGATTTTATTTGAATTTGATGTTAAAATTCATGAAAACGGACTAGAATCACTTACCTTGATGAGGTTGAACTTGGGCAGTCTCTTCCCTAGCTTGGAGGAGCTCTAATGGAGGTTGGGTATTGAAAATTGAAGAAGAATCATGTAATTGGACATTTAAGTACTGCCCAGAAAAACCTTCACTACGATCTCGACACCGGGCTTGCGATCACGAAGGTCAACTGACTAGACCTATGAGATCGCGGCGGAGGTCCTGCGATCGTGAAAACAATTGGCAAGACCTCTGCGATCGCGGCAGGGGTCCTGCTATCGCGTAAAACAAGCTCACCCGGCCCAGACGCTAATCAATGCGATCGCAAGAAATGGGTTGCGATCGCGAAGGCGTGGAACCCAGACCTCTGCGATCGCAAAGGGGAAGTTGCGATCGCATAGAGCAATCGACAGCCCATCAAAATACTTCTCCGCGATCGCAACCCACCTTCTGCGATAGCAGAGAAGGAAACCAGATAGCAGATTTTCTTGTTTTCCTAACTTAGATCCCGGGGGTCCAAAACACACCCGAGCCCCTCGGGACCGCGTCCAAAAGCACCGGCAAGTATGTTTTCGTGATACGGACTCGCTCGAACTCTTGGAACATGAAAAACAACAACGGAACTCGAAATCAAACCCCAAAGCCAAATTAATCAAACTTAAGAACTTTGAAATTCTAGAATTCACTTTAAGGCGCCGAACCGGCCTAAATTACTCGGAATGACTTCAAATTTTTTGCAGACAAGTTATAAATGACACAACGGAACTATTCCCGGTCTCGAAATTTCATTCGGACCTCAGGAACGTAAAATCACCTTTCTAGCCAAATTTCAAATTCTTTAAAAACCTCAAAACATCATTAATTCCAATTTTCCTCATTTTGATCCGAAACCAATCAAATTAAGTCTGTTTCTTTCCAAATTTCACAAATATCTTGAATCACACACATTGAACCTGCTCCGGGCTCCGAAATCATAATACGGGCCCGGCAGCACAGATTTCACATCAAGGTTCGTTTTCATAAGCCTTTAATATTTTCATAAAACAATTTTCTTCAAAAATTCATTTCTCGGACTTGGGTCCTCAGAATTCGATTCCGGGCGTATGCCCAAGTCCCATATTTTCCTACGGACCCTTCGGGACAGTCGGATCACGGATCCGGGTCTGTTTGTCAAAATTGTTGACCAAAGTCAACTTTATTCAATTAATTACCATAATTTAACTCTTAAATCAATGTTTCACATAAAGGCTTCCCGGCTACGCGCCCGGGCTGCGCACGCACATCGAGGTGAGATTGATGGAGGCTTTCGAGCCTCGGAACACAGTCCAAATTAGATGCACACAAGATGACCCCTTTTTGGGTCATCACAATCTCCCTCTCTAAAATAAACGTTCGTCCTCGAACGGACGTAGAGTCGTACCTGAAGTGTCGAATAGCTGTGGATACCTGCTCCGCATGTCCTCCTCGGACTCCCAAGTCGCCTCACCGACTGGTTGGCCCCTCCACTGGACCTTAACGGCAGAAATTCTCTTAGACCTCAACTGGCGGTCCTGCCTATCAATAATAGCGATTAGCTCCTCCTCGAAGCCCAACTTCTCATCTAACTGAATAGTGCTGAAATCAATCACGTGAGAGAAATCAGCATGATATCTCCGGAGCATGGATTCATGGAATACCGGATGAACCCTCGATAAGGCAGGAGGTAAAGCGAGCTCATAAGCAACTTCCCCGACTCGCCTCAACACCTCGAAAGGCCCTATAACCCTGGGGCTCAGCTTTCCCCTCTTCCCGAATCTCATAACGCCCTTCATCGGTGAGATCTTCAACATAACCTTATCTCCCTCCATAAATGCTACATCATGCGCCCGCTGATCCGCGTAACTCTTCTGCCTAGACTGTGCTGTACGGAGCCTTTCCTGAATCATCTTTACCTTTTCCAAGGCATCTCTCACCAGATCTGTACCATATATCTTGGCCTCGCCAGGCTCAAACTACCCAATCAGAGAACGACATCGCCGACCATATAAAGCCTCGAATAGAGCCATCTCGATGTTGGACTGATAACTGTTATTGCATGCAAACTCTGCCAAAGGCAAGAACTGGTCCCATTGACCGCCAAAATCAATCGCACAAGCCTTGAGCATATCTTCCAAAATCTGAACTGTACGCTCTGACTGACCATCGGTCTGAGGGTGAAATGCTGAGTTGAGATCTATCTGAGTTCCCATTTCTCTGTGCAATGCTCTCCAGAAGTGCGAGGTGAACTGAGGACCTCGATCTGATATAATGGACACCGGCACACCGTGCAACCGGACTATCTCCCAGACATAAATCTGAGCCAGCCTCTCCTTAGAATAAGTAGTAGCCACAGGAATGAAATGCGCCGATTTGGTCAACCTATTCACAATGACCCAAACTGCGTCAACCTTCCGCAAAGTCCGCGGCAACCCAACCACGAAGTCCATGGTGATGCGCTCCCATTTCCACTCAGGAATGGGCATTTGCTGAAACAAGCCTCCTGGCCTCTGGTGCTCGTACTTGACCTGCTGACAATTGACACACCTAGCCACAAACTGTACTATATCTTTCTTCATCCGCCTCCACCAGTAGTGCTGCTTCAAATCACGGTACATTTTCGTCGCATCCGGATGAACAGAATACCGAGAACTGTGGGCCTCTTCCAAAATTCTCTTCCTCAAGCCATCAATATTAGGAACACATAAACGGCTCTGGAGTCTCAAGAAACCATCCTCGCCCAAAGTAACCTCCTTGGCGCTGCCATGGACCACTGCATCTCGAAGCTCTGCAAGGCATGGATCATCAAACTGTCGAGCCTTAATCTCCCCCAACAACGAAGACTGAGCAACTACATGAGCCAAAACTCGACGAGGCTTTGAAAGGTCAAATCTCACAAGGCGATTGGCTAAAGACCTAATGTCCAAGGCTAAAGGTCTCTCCTCAGCTGCAATGTAGGCTAAGCTACCCATACTTGCTGCCCTCCTGCTCAAAGCATCTGCAACTACATTCGCCTTACCCGGATGATATAAAATAGTGAGATCATAATATTTTAACAATTCAAGCCATCTCCGTTGCCGCAAGTTAAGGTCCCTCTACTTAAGCAAGTACTGCAGGCTGCGGTGGTCAGTATAAACCTCACAAGATACACCATATAGATAATGCCGCCATATCTTCAAAGCATGAACAATCGCTGCCAACTCTAAATCGTGTACAAGGTAGTTCTTTTCATGAACCTTCAGTTGTCGCGAAGCATAAGCAATAACCCTGCCATCCTGCATCAGCACACACCCCAACCCGGCGCGTGAAGCATCACAATACACGGTATACATCCCGGAACCGGAAGGCAATGACAGAATTGGTGCTGAGGTCAAAGCGGACTTGAGCTTCTAAAAGCTTGCCTCACACTCGTCGGACCACCGAAACGAAACATTCTTCTGAGTCAATCTGGTCAGTGGGGCT
>ML280548.1:2562-20947 GCA_005239495.1 Nicotiana undulata
CAATAAATCAATTTCTAAGCCAAGTTATGCATTTCCTACTATTCTTCCAAGAATACTAAAATTCGACCCCGGGCCCACACGTTTAGATTTTCGAAAATTCGTGAAGGAATCAATTACCCGGAGTCTAAGGATCGAAGTTATATAATTTATTCAAGAATTTATGGACTAACATGGAAAATCACTAAATCCCCAAAATCCCTAAAGTTTACTACCTAATTCTATAATTTTTAGATGATTTAATCGTGTATTTAACTAAGAATTAGTGTTAGAATTAGAGGTTTTATGGGTTTTAACTTACCTCTTAGTGGGTGGTCGTGGAGGGTGTTTGCCCAAAGCTTTGTTGGCCTCTAATGGTGGTTGAAGATGGGTGAAAGTGAAGAAAACCCGAAATTTTAGAGTATTTAAGTCGCATGCCAACAGGGTTTCCGCACCTGCGACCATAGGACCGCAGGTGCGGTCTCGCGCCTGCGAGAAAATGATCGCAATTGCGGAAAAGGGCCTGGGACCCTGGGCTCGCACCTGCGGGGTTGGGAGCCGCACTAGCGGTCCCTCTCCTGCGGAATTTTGGTCGCCCCTGCGGAAAAGTCACACCAGCTGTTGTGCACCAGCTGTGGTTTTTTTGCTGGTTTTTGGCCTCGCGCGGGGTTTGGGAGGCACCTGGGCCCACCCGAGCCCCCGTCCAAAAATACCAACAAGTCCCCAATCATTAAACGGACTTGCTCGAGCTCACAGAACACTCCATACAACGCTAAAACTCAAAATCACCCTCCAAAACCCCTGAATTCAATACTTAAGAACTTTGAAATTCTAGAATTCACTTCAACGCGCCGAACCGGCCTAAACCACTCAGAATGACTTCAAATTTTGCAGATAAGTTATAAACGACACAACGGAACTATTCCCGGTCTCGGAATTTCATTCGGACCTCGGGAACATAAAATCACTTCTCAAGCCACATTTCAAATTCTTTAGAAACCCCACAAGTTCATTAACTCCATTTTTTTTCCTCACTTGGACCTGAAACCAATCAAATCAAACCCGTTTTAAACCAAATCTCACAGATAGGATAGGACAAACAACATATAATAAACCTGTTCCGGGCTCTGGTACCATAACACGGGCTCGGTAACAAGGTTTTCACATAATTATTCACTTTCACATTCCTTTATTATTTTCAAAAAACAATTTTCTTTAAAAATTTATTTCCCGGGCTTGGGACCTCGAAATTCGATTCCAGGCATACGCTCAAGTCCCATATTTTCCTACGAACCCTCCGGGACCGTCACATCACGGGTCCGGATCCGTTTACCAAAAATGTTGACCAAAGTCAACTTTATTCAGTTATTCAATTCAAAAATCCCATTTTTATCAAATTTTCACATGGAAGCTTCCCGGCTACCTGCCCGGGCTGCGCATGCATATCGAGGTGAGATTAACGGAGGCTTTCGAGGCCTCGGAACATAGATTTAGCTGGAATTACTTAGGATGACCTTTTGGGTCATCACAAAGTGTCTAGTAGAGTTTTGTGGATCGGTATGTTGACGTCCATACCTATCTTCGAGGGTCTATATGACATTTAGAATATACTTCCCATCTTTCTTTCCTTATCGTGCGACATTGATTCAGCTTGAAGTGTAACTGTTAAATTCCTTCCACGCATTCGTGTGTGCACATGAGCTCTTGGTATCAGCTATGCAACGACGGATTGTGATTCCATGGTTGAGGTGCGAAATGTGATTTTTGCATGTTAACGATGGGAAAGAATGGAGGACTTGAGGCCGGATTTTGACTGTGGCTTGAGTACGGAGATTTTTATTTTGTGAGCACGTGCTTTGGGGACTTATATGTCCGTTGGTGTCCCTATTAGTGGTATTTGTCATTTATGCAGTGAGTATTATTTGCTTGTGAGATTGTGTTCGGATTGTTCGAATGTGACGAGAAGGGTTACTTCAGATGTAGCAAGGACTGTTGGGTGTTTGATCTTTGTCTTGATTTGGCATATGGCCTTGAGTTATGGGTGTGTTAAAAGATCTCTCATGTCGTTTAGTTGTGGAGTAAAGTAGATGTTTATGTCATGTTATAAGTTCAGACTCGGGAAGATTTAGTGATTGCGAAGTAGTTGTCATTGTGCATGGGGTGTAGAAAGATGTCAGTTGAGGCTAAGCAGGTGGGTTATCTCCTGTGGGGTGTCCTGAGGTTGTATAATCCCTATGTTGTTATGCAGCAAATTCTCTTTTACCAGTGAATTATATGTGTTGCAATTTGAGTTCGGGTCGCTTATGAGATTTAGCGTGACTGTTACAAGGATGGATGCAAGATCTGCAGACGATTTGAGGTATTAGATGGGTGGTGTTATCTGAGCTTATGAAGGATTTAGTTGAATCTCACTGCGGTATGGTGGCAGTAATAGAGTATGATCATTATGAGTTATTATGTGTTTTGATCTATGGTTTTAAGCCAAGTGGGGAGTCTGCTATTGATAAGTTGACTGCACTATTATGTGTTATATTGGCTTCAGTTTGAGGTATACTGGTGAATCAGTTATGACTTGTAGAGGTGGAGATTGAGAATGACTCGAGTAAAGGAATTTTTGGATATGGGTTGTATTACACTTTATGGGTATATGAGAATCATGGAATAATTAAGTGGTTAGTTGTGAAGGATGTAGTATGCATGGACTACGAATTTCCTCGGTTTCTTAGAAGTGTGGATTACTTCTTAGGGAGTTAGTGTGCAAATGGAGCACAAGTCGTTCGGTCCGTTTGATCAATATAATTGAGATCTGAGCAGAGTGGATGACTTTCGAGAATGGTTCTAATGGATTCAAGATTCATATGTAGCAATTGGGAATCCTCAGGATTTGTATATGGCTAGAAACTAAGATTTTCATTGGATGGTGTCGAGACTTGTGGCATTTTTATATCATTGTGGATTATGAATTTTAGTATCAAGAAGTTGAAGAAAATAGTTTCAGGTTCACATAAGGTATCTTTAGAGTAGGTGTCTCGGTTATGGTGATTCCGGGTATTGTGGTTTTATTCTAGGGTTTCTAGTGTGGAGAAATTTTTGGTTAAGGATCGTGGTGTTCTAGCAAGGAGAGGCGTCAATTTAAAGGCAATTTGGAAGGGACTAGGAGAACTAGGACAACTTGGTAGTAGGTTGGATCAGTACAATAACAGATCTAGTCGATTATTTGGGTAATTATGACGTGGCTAGTCTTTATTGGTGTTTCGTGGCAATGCTCTTGGTTTTTGGTGGCCTGCGTGGCTGGGTTGAGTTAGAGAGGTTCGGTTATGATAGCTTGGTTATGTGCTAATGGGAATCGAAGACTTTTCGATGGTTTCTACCACGGTTCGAGGAGTATATTTCCTACCGGCGTGAGAAATGTGTTGCCTATTGGGAATTTCTCCTAGATTAAATCAAATGGAAGGTCATTGGCTAATTGAGTTTGTAGTTGCTTGCAACTCGGAGTGGACTATGCAGTTCTCGTATTTTCTTTTCATATGATGGCATGGTGTATGTGGTGTGTTGTGTGGTATGGAGATATACGTGAGCGAGATTGCAGTTCAGTTATGAAAGGAGGGTAATGAAACTCGTAGGCAGCATGGACATATTTAGATGACTAAGTAAATGATATTACTAGTTGGTAGGACTTGATGAGAGTATACATTTCAGAAGGGGCAATGTGTTTGAACTTTACTGGTACTGCGACACTCTCCTGGTTGATCAAGTGCTGATATTCAAATTTTTCTATGTGGCACGGAAGAATTTTAGACGTATTCCTCATGGGGTGATCGTGTATGAGATATGTTTTAGACATTCTGACGGTGGAGTTGGGATCAGATATTGTGATTCGTGTGTTCTATGTATTTGGAGAGTGGGAGTTCTCAAGATCAGTTTGTTTTATGGTTATGGACTGTGAAGTCATGGCCGAAGCTAGCCAGATGATAGTATGTGTTATGATTCAGTCATTGTGGGCTTTCAGAGATTTATTTATCTATTTGTGGGTGCCTGGAGTTGATTTAGGTCCCATTGGTAGGTCCAATTAGAATCTGTATTCTACACCTAGTCGGATTGGTTGACTCCATAGTGCTATTGTTGAGGGATTTGCCATTCAATTATTGTTGAGCTTATTCATGTTCTGAAATTTAATGTGAGTTACTCTCCTATGCTACGAGGTTTTGTAATTCGTTGGTTTTAGGCACACATGGTGCGGTTTTAATGTGGTCTTATAAGAGTTCGGTCGAGATGAGTAATTGGGTATTTTATGATTGACGGCGTATTAGTTATGTTCTTTCATATTTTTGTGTGGCATTGTGTCATCAGATTCTCTGTGGTTCTGGTAATGCACTTTGGGTACTTGATGTCGAATTTCGCGTGGTTATCGATTTTGAGCAGGATTGCTCGAGGTATATTATATGGACCAGCATTTGGATGGAGTCACGCATTGCAGCGGAGTCATGTTGAGGTACGAATTTTTGTGTTAGAGTCGGGTGGTGGTTGTACGGTGTGTGATGGGTTCTTATAATTGCGTTATGGGGATAGCCGTTGAGCGTGGAGGACGATTCCCTTGATTGAGTCACATTTCTTTCTATTGAGCACATGTGGATTGTTACTTATTGGTGCATGGATTGAATGGTTTGTGGCTTTGAGTAGTATGGGTGTTTCATGTTAGTAGAGTAATTGGTTTTCGATAAGATGGAGTTGTTAGTTCTAGGGTGGGTGCTATCGGATTTGATTGTGGTATATTTGGAATGGATAATATGAGTTTCCGCATGTTCTTTCATTATCGGCATTGTGCGAAGGTTTTCGAGTGGGTTCTAGTTAGATATGCGGTTTATTACCGGCATTTGATTGTTCAGAGCAATTACTGTGATTCAAGATTTTGGTTTGGTTATTTTAGTCATATGGTATTCCCGGTGATTATAGATGGGGTTATGGCTGCGGGTTGGTACAACTTGTTCAGGTACAACGCGTAGGTTGCGAGATTCAAATCTGATAAGGAATTTCGGATGTTGGAAAATTTGATTATAAGGACTATGGGCTAGGTTGAACTGAGAAATTCCAGTTATGTTGCATTATCAGACTTATATGGGATAGGCAGATGTGGGATCATCCCAGGGTATGTGCATGGTAAGGTTATGCGGCGTTTTGATGGTTTTTAGAACAACTTTTGGCACGTTTGAGGATGAACATATATTTATAAGGTGGAGGATGTAACGACCCGACTGGCCGTTTTGAGCATTTGCACTTTGCTCGGTAGTTTGGAGGCATGAGTAGCTTCGTATGATGTATTATAACTTACGTTATTTGTCTATTTTGGTTTTCAGGTGATTCATAATCGATTTGGAAGGATGAGTTCATTGTTCAAGCTTTAAGTTGAAAGAGTTGACCAAGTTGCCTTTTTGAGAATTTGAGCCTGGAACGGAGTTTTGATAGATCCGTTAGGTCCGGATGGTGATTTTGGCCTTGGGCGTATGCCCAGATTTGCATTTGGGTGTTTCTAGAATGTTTCGGCACAAGTTGGAAAAAACCTGAAGGTTTAGAAAGTTCATAAGGTTGACCGGAAGTTGACTTTGAGATTGTGGTTCCAGGAATTGGAATAGCTTCGTCATGTCATTTGAGACGTGTGCAAATTTTGGGGTTAATTCCAGGATGATTTGATATGTCTCAGCGCGGGTTTTGGAAAATTTGAAAGTTCAAGTTCATAGATTTAAATTTGAGGTGTGATTCGTCGTTTTGATGTTTTATGTGTGTTTTGAGGCCTTGAGTAGGTTCGTGTTATATTATAGGACTAGTTGGTATGTTTTGACGGGGTCCCGTGGAGCTCGGGCGTGTTTCAGATGGATTTCGGATAAATTTTCTCCATTTTGGCACTATTGTTTTCTGGTGTTTCAGTTCTTCATCGTGTTTCCCTGGCTAGTGTCGTGCACGTGTAGTGTATTTTTATGGCAGTAGCATTTCTTCTTCACGTTCGCGAAGTATGTCTCGCGTCCGCGTAGAGTTGGGGCAATTCCTTGATAATAGGCTAGATTCACGTAGTTTAGCGTATATTTATACTCCAACTTAATGATTCCAGGTGTTTGAGGCAGAATGAAGTCCCACTAGCGCGGCCTTAGCGCGCCCACTAGCGCGACCGCGCTAGCCCAGCGATCAGAGGCAGTACACTTAGCCATTAGCGCAACCAGTAGCGCGTTCACTAGCGCGACCGCACTAGTCCAGTTCGCACACGTTATTTTCAGGGGTAAAATTGGAAGCTTGGACCAATTCCACTTAACCTATATAAGGTTCAACTCGCCCAAAAGAGAGGATTATCAAGGTTTAGAGTCTTGTTCTAGGAAAGCAAAAGGCAAGAGGCAAGAAGGACAATTGGGCATCAAATCTCATCTTTCTTCCTTATGTTTTTACCATTATTGATGAATTCTTCTATTGTTGTTCTTAGCACAATTATGAGTAGCTAACTTATTTAGTCTAAGGTTTTGGTGGAACCTGTGGAGGATGAACATCTTGTGGAGTAAAGTAGATCTTCATGTCGTGTTATAAGTTCAGACTCGGGATGATTAAGTGATTGCGAAGTAGTTGTCATTGTGCAATGGTGTAGAAAGATGTCAGTTGAGGCTAAGCAGATGGGTTATCTCCAGCGAGTTATCCAGAGGTTGTGTGATCCCTATGTTGTTATGGAGCAAGTTCTCTTTTACCAGTGAATTATATCTGTTGCAATTTGAATTCGGGTCACTTATGAGAGTTGGCGTGACTGTTACAAGGATTGATGCAAGATCTGCATACTATTTGAGGTATTAGATGGGTGGTGTTATATGAGCTTATGAAGGATTTAGTTGAATCTCACTACGGTATGGTGGCAGTAATAGAGTATGATCATTATAAGTTATTGTGTGTTTTGATCTATGGCTTTGAGCCAAGTAGGGAGTCTGTTATTGATAAGTTGATTGCACCATTAAGTGTTATATTGGATTCAGTTTGAGGTATACTGGTGAATCGGTTCTGACTTGCACAGGTGGAGATTGAGAATGACTCGAGTAAGGGAATTTCTAGATACGGGTTGTATTACACTCTATGGGTATATGGGAATCATGGAATAATTAAGTGGTTAGTTCTGAAGGATGTAGTATGCATGGAGTACGAATTTGCTCGGTTGCTTAGAAGTGTGGATTACTTCTTAGGGAGTTAGTGTGCAAATAGAGCACGAGTCATTCGGTCCGTTTGATCAATTTAATTGAGATATGAGCAGAGTGGATGACTTTCGAGAATGGTTCTAATGGATTCAAGATTCATATGTAGCAATTAGGAATCCTCATGATTTGTATATGGCTAGAAACTGAGATTTTCATTGGATGGTGTCGAGACTTGTGGCATTTTTATATCATTGTGGATTATGCATTTTGGTATCAAGAAGATGAAGGAAACAGTTTCAGGTTCACATGAGGTCTCTTTAGAGTAGGTGTCTCGGTTGTGGTGATTTATGGTGCTTAAGAGGGAACTCAGCAACTTATGGGCCTTAGGGTATTGTGGTTTTATTCTAGGGTTTCTAGTGTGGAGAAATTTTTGGTTAAGGATCGTGGTGTTCTAGCAAGGAGTAGCATCAATTTAAAGGCAATTTGGAAGGGACTTGGAGAACTAGGATAGCTTGGTTATAGGTTGGATCAGTACAATAACAGATCTAGTCGGTTCTTTAGGTAATTATGATGTGGCTAGTCTATATTGGTGTTTCGTTGCAATGATCTTGGTTTATGGCAGCCTGCGTAGCTGGGTTGAGTTAGAGAGGTTCGGTTATCATAGCTTGGTTATGTTCTAATGGGCTTCGAAGAGTTTTCAATTGTTTCTACCACGGTTCGAGGAGTATATTTCCGACCGGCGTGAGAAATGTGTTGCCTAATGGGAATTTCTCTTGGATGAAATCAAATGCAAGGTCATTGGCTAATTGAGTTTGTAGTTGCTTGTGACTCGGAGTGGACTATGAAGTTCTCGTATTTTCTTTTCATATGATGGCATGGTGTATGTGGTGTGTTGTGTGGTATTGACATATACGTGAGCGAGATCGCAGTTCAGTTATGAAAGGAGGATAATGAAACTCGTAGGCAGCATGTACATATTTAGATGACTAGGTAAATGATATTACTAGTTGGTAGGACTTGATGAGAGTATACATTTCAGAAGGGGCAATGTTTTTTATTCATGGATACTTTACCAGTACTACGACACTCTCCTGGTTGATCGAGTGCTGATATTCAAATTTTGCTATGTGGCACGGAAGAATTTTAGACGTATTCCTCGTGGGGTGATCGTGTATGAGATATGTGTTAGACATTCTGATGGTGGAGTTGGGATCAGTTATTGTGATTCGTGTGTTCTATGGATTTGGAGACTGGTAGTTCTCAAGAGCAGTTTGTTTTATGGTTATGGTCTGTGAAGTCATGGCCGAAGCTAGCCAGATGATAGTATGTGTTATGATTCAGTCATAGTGGGCTTTCAGAGATTTATTTATCTATATGTGGGTGCCCGGAGTTGATTTAGGGCCCATTGGTAGGTCCAATTAGAATGTGTATTCTACACCTAGTCGGATTGGTTGACTATATAGTGCTATTGTTGAGGGATGTGCCATTCAATTATTGATGAGCTTATTCATGTTCTGAAATTTTATGTGAGTTACTCTCCTATGCTACGAGGTTTTGTAATTCGTTGGTTTTAGGCACACATGGTGCGGTTTTTTTGTGGTCTTATAAGAGTTCGGGCGAGATGAGTAATTGGGTATTTTATGATTGAGGGCGTATTAGTTATGTTCTTTCAGATTTTTGTGTGGCATTGTGTCATCTGATTCTCCGTGGTTCTGGTAATGCACTTCTTGATGTTGAATTTCGCGTGGTTATCGATTTTGAGTAGGATTGCTCGAGGTATATTATATGGACCAACATTTGGATGTAGTCGCGCATTGCAGCGGAGTCATGTTAAGGTACGAATTTTTGTGTTAGAGTCGGGTGGTGGTTGTACGATGTGTGATGGGTTCTTAGAATTGCGTTGTGGGGATAGCCGTTGAGCGTGGAGGACGGTTCTCTTGATTGAGTCACTTTTTTTTCTATTGAGCACATGTGGATTGTTGCTTATTGGTGCATGGATTGAATGGTTTGTGGCTCCGAGCAGTATGGGTGTTGCATGTTAGTAGAGTAATTGGTTTTCGATAAGATGGAGTTGTTAGTTCTAGGGTGGGTGCTATCGGATTTGATTGCGGTATATTTGGAATGGATAATATCGGAAGTCGGCTTAGGGATTGGCTATAGTTCTTATTGAATGAAAGGGAGCTCCACGACTTGTTGATTTGATGAATTGTTATGAGTTTCCGCATGTTCTTTCATTATCAGCATTGTGCGAAGGTTTTCGAGTGGGTTTTAGTTAGATATGAGATTTATTACCGGCATTTGATTGTTCAGAGCAGTTACTGTGATTCGAGATTTTGCTTTGGTTATTTTAGTCATATGGTATTCCCGGTGATTATAGATGGGGTTATGGCTGCGGGTTGGTACAACTTGTTCAGGTACAACGTGTAGGTTGCGAGATTCAAATCTTATAAGGAATTCCGGATGTTGGAAAATTTGATTATAAGGATTATGAAATGAGAAATGTCAGTTATGTTGCATTATCGGACTTATATGGGATAGGCTGATGTGGATTCATCCCAGGATATGTGCATGGTAAGGTTATGCGGCGTTTTGATGGTTTTTAGAACAACTCTTGGCACGTTCGAGGACGAACATATATTTATAAGATGGAGGATGTAACGACCCGACTAGCCGTTTTGAGAATTTGCACTTTGCTCGGTAGTTTGCAGGCATGAGTAGCTTCGTATGATGTATTATAACTTATGTGATTCGTCTATTTTGGTATTCAGGTGATTCGGAATCGATTTGGAAGGATGAGTTCATTGTTCAAGCTTTAAGTTGAAAGAGTTGACCAAGTTGCCTTTTTGAGAATTTGAGCCTGGAACGGAGTTTTGATTGATCCGTTAGGTCCGGATGGTGATTTTGGCCTCGAGCGTATGCCCAGATTTGCATTTGGGTATTTCTAGAATGTTTCGGCACAAGTTGGCAAAAACCTGAATGTTTAGAAAGTTCATAAGGTTGACCGAAAGTTGACTTTGAGATTGTGGTTCCAGGAATTGGAATAGCTTCGTCATGTCATTTGCGACGTGTGAAAATTTTTGGGTTAATTCCGGGATGATTTGATATGTCTCGGCGCGGGTTTTGGAAAATTTGAAAGTTCAAGTTCGTAGATTTCAATTTGAGGTGTGAGTCGTTTTGATGTTTTATGTGTGTTTTAAGGCCTTGAGTAGGTTCGTGTTATATTATGGAACTAGTTGGTATGTTTTGACGGGGTCCCGTGGAGCTCGGGCGTGTTTCAGATGGATTTCGGATAAATTTTCTCCATTTTGGCACTATTGTTTTCTGGTGTTTCAGTTCTTCATCGTGTTTCCCTGGCTAGTGTCGTGCACGTGTAGTGTATTTTTATGGCAGTAGCATTTCTTCTTCACGTTCGCGAAGTATGTCTCGCGTCCGCGTAGAGTTGGGGCAATTCCTTGATAATACGCTAGATTCACGTAGTTTAGCGTATATTTATACTCCAACTTAATGTTCCAGGTGTTTGAGGAAGAATGAAGTCCCACTAGCGCGGCCTTAGCGCGCCTAGTAGCGCGACCCCGCTAGTCCAGCGATCAGAGGCAGTACACTTAGCCATTAGCGCAGCCAGTAGCGCGTTCACTAGCGCGACCGCGCTAGTCCAGTTCGCACACGTTATTTTCAGGGGTAAAATTGGAAGCTTAGGACAATTCCACTTAACCTATATAAGGTTCAACTCGCCCAAAAGAGAGGATTATCAAGGTTTAGAGTCTTGTTCTTGGAAAGAAAAAGGCAAGAGGCAAAGAGGACAATTGAGCATCAAATCTCATCTTTCTTCCTTGTGTTTTTACCATTATTGATGAATTCTTCTATTGTTGTTCTTAGCACAATTATGAGTAGATAACTTATTTAGTCTAAGGTTTTGGTGGAACCTGTGGAGGATGAACATCTTGTGGAGTAAAGTAGATCTTCATGTCATGTTATAAGTTCAGAGTCGGGAAGATTAAGTGATTGCGATGTAGTTGTCATTGTGCAAGGGTGTAGAAAGATGTCATTTGAGGCTAAGCAGGTGGGTTATCTCCTGCGGGGTATCCAGAGGTTGTGTGATCCCTATGTTGTTATGGAGCAAGTTCTCTTTTACCAGTGAATTATATCTGTTGCAATTTGAGTTCGGGTCGCTTATGAGCGTTGGTGTGACTGTTACAAGGATGGATGCAAGATCTGCATACGATTTGAGGTATTATATGGGTGGTGTTATCTGAGCTTATGAAGGATTTAGTTGAATCTCACTACGGTATGGTGGCAGTAATAGAGTATGATCATTATGAGTTATTGTGTGTTTTGATCTATGGCTTTGAGCCAAGTAGGGAGTCTGTTAGTGATAAGTTGATTGCACCATTATGTGTTGTATTGGCTTCAGTTTGAGGTATACTGGTGAATCAGTTATGACTTGCACAGGTGGAGATTGAGAATGACTCGAGTAAGGGAATTTCTAGATACGGGTTGTATTACACTCTATGGGTATATGGGAATCATGGAATAATTAAGTGGTTAGTTCTGAAGGATGTAGTATGCATGGAGTACGAATTTGCTCGCTTGCTTAGAAGTGTGGATTACTTCTTAGGGAGTTAGTGTGCAAATGGAGCACAAGTCGTTCGGTCCGTTTGATCAGTTTAATTGAGATCTCAGCAAAGTGGATGACTTTCGAGAATGGTTTTAATGGATTCAAGATTCATATGTAGCAATTGGGAATCCTCATGATTTGTATATGGCTAGAAACTGAGATTTTCATTGGATGGTGTCGAGACTTGTGGCATTTTTATATCATTGTGGATTATGCATTTTGGTATCAAGAAGGTGAAGGAAACAGTTTCAGGTTCACATGAGGTCTCTTTAGAGTAGGTGTCTCGGTTGTGGTGATTCAGGGTGCTTAAGAGGGAAGTCAGCGACTTATGGGCCTTAGGGTATTGTGGTTTTATTCTAGGGTTTCTAGTGTGGAGAAATTTTTGGTTAAGGATTGTGGTGTTCTAGCAAGGAGAAGCATCAATTTAAAGTCAATTTGGAAGGGACTTGGAGAACTAGGGCAGCTTGGTTATAGGTTGGATCAGTACAATAACAGATCTAGTCGGTTCTTTAGGTAATTATGATGTGGCTAGTCTATATTGCTGTTTCGTTGCAATGCTCTTGGCTTATGGCGGCCTGCGTAGCTGGGTTGAGTTAGAGAGGTTCGGTTATGATAGCTTGGTTATGTGCTAATGGGCTTCGAAGAGTTTTTAATTGTTTCTACCACGGTTCGAGGAGTATATTACCTACCGGCGTGAGGAATATGTTGAATATTGGGAGTTTCTCCTGGATGAAATCAAATGGAAGGTCCTTGGCTAATTGAGTATGTAGTTGCTTGTGACTCGGAGTGGACTATGAATTTCTCGTATTTTTTTTTCATATGATGACATGGTCTATGTGGTGTGTTGTGTGGGATTGAGATATACGTGAGCGAGATCGCAGTTCAGTTTTGAAAGAAGGGTCATGAAATTCGTAGGCAGCATGGATAGTTTCAGATGACTAGGTAAATGATATTACTAGTTGGTATGACTTGATGAGAGCATACATTTCAGAAGGGGCAATGTGTTTGATTCATGGATACTTTACCGGTACTGCGACACTCTCCTAGTTGATCGAGTGCTAATATTCGAATTTTGCTATGTGGCACGGAAGAATTTTAAACGTATTCCTCGTGGGGTGATCGTGTATGAGATATGTGTTAGACATTCTGACGGTGGAGTTGGGATCAGATATTGTGATTCGTGTGTTCTATGGATTTGGAGACTGGAAGTTCTCAAGAGTAGTTTTTTTATGGTTATGGACTGTGAAGTCATGGCCGAAGCTATCCAGATGATACTATGTGTTATGATTCAGTCATTGTGGGCTTTCAGAGATTTATTTATCTATTTGTGGGTGCCCGGAGTTGATTTAGGGCCCATTGGTAGGTCCAATTGGAATGTGTATTCTACACTTAATCGGATTGGTTGACTCCATAGTGCTATTGTTGAGGGATGTGCCATTCAACTGTTGTTGAGCTTATTCATGTTCTGAAATTTTATGTGAGTTACTCTCCTATGCTACGAGGGGTTGTGATTCATTGGTTTTAGGCACACATGGTGTGGTTCTATTGTGGTCTTATAAGAGTTTGGGCGAGATGAGTAATAGGGTATTGCATGATTGAGGGTGTAGATTATGTTCTTTCAGATTTTCGTGTGGCATTGTGTCATATGATTCTCCATGGTTCTGGTAATGCACTTTGGGTACTTGATGTCGAATTTCGCGTGGTTATTGATTTTGAGCAGGGTGGATCGAGGTATATTATATGGACCAGCGTTTGGATGGAGTCACGCATTGCAGCGGAGTCATGTTGAGGTACAAATTTTTGTGTTAGAGTCAGGTGGTGGTTCTACGGTGTGTGATGGATTCTTAGAATTGCGTTGTGGGGATACCCGTTGAGCGTGGAGGACAATTTTCTTGATTGAGTCACTTTTTTTGCTATTGAGCACATGTGGATAGTTACTTATTGGTGTATGGATTGCATGGTTTGTGGCTCTGAGTAGTATGGGTGTTGCATGTTAGTAGCGTAATTGGTTTTTGATAAGATGGAGTTGTCAGTTCTAGGGCGGGTGCTATCGGATTTGATTGCGGTATATTATGAATGGATAATATAGAAAGTCAGCTTAGGGATTGGCTATAATTCTTATTGAAGGAGAGGGAGCTCCACGGCTTGTTGATTTGATGAATGGTTATGAGTTTCCGCGTGTTCTTTCATTATCGGCAGTGTGCGAAGGTTTTCGAATGGGTTTTTGTTAGATATGAGGTTTATTACCGGCATTTGATTGTTCAGAGCAGTTACTGTGATTCGAGATTTTTCTTTGGGTATTTGAGTCATGTGGTATTCCCGATGATAATAGTTGGGGTTATGGCTGCGGATTGGTATAGCTTTTTCAGGTACAACGTGTAGGTTGCGAGATTCAAATCTTATAAGGAATTCCGGATGTTGGGAAATTGGATTATAAGGATTATGGGCTAGGTTGAACTGAGAAAGTTTAGTTATGTTGTGTTATCGGACCTTTATGGGATAGGGCGGTGTGGGATAAGCCCGGGGTATGTGCATGGTAATTTTATGCGGCATTTTGATGGTTTTTAGAACAACTCTTGGCATGTTCGAGGACGAACATATGTTTATAAGGTGGAGGATGTAACGACCCGACCGGCCGTTTTGAGCATTTGCACTTTGCTCGGTAGTTTGCAGGCATGAGTAGCTTCGTATGCTGTATTATAACTTATGTGATTCGTCAGTTTTGGTTTTCAGGTGATTCGGAATCGGTTTGGAAGGATGAGTTCATTGTTCAAGCTTTAAGTTAAAAGAGTTGAAAAAGTTTCCTTTTTTAGAATTTGAGCCGGGAACAAAGTTTTGATGGATCCGTTAGGTCCGGATGGTGATTTTGGCCTCGGGAGTATGCCCAGATTTGCATTTGGGTATTTCTACAAGGTTTCGGTTACGGCACAAGTTGGCAAAAATTTGAAGGTTTGGAAAGTTCATAAGGTTGACCGGAAGTTGACTTTGAGGATATCAGATTCGGATTGTGGTTCCTGGAATTTGAATAGCTTCATCATGTCATTTGTCACCTGTGTGCAAATGTTTGGGTTAGTTCCGGGATGATTTCATATGTTTCGGCGCGAGTTTTGGAAAATTTGAAAGTTAAAGTTCATAGATTTCAGTTTGAGGTGTGATTCGTCGTTTCGATGTTTTATGTGTGTTTTGAGGCCTCGAGTAGGTTCGTGTTATATTATGGGATTAGTTGGTATGTTTGGATGGGGTCCCGAGGAGCTCAGGCGTGTTTCAGATTGATTTCGGATAATTTTTCTCCATTTTGGCACTGTTGTTTTCTGGTGTTTCAGTTCTTCATCGTGTTTGCCTTGCTAGTGTCGTGCATGTGTGGTGTATTTTGATGGCAATAGCAGTTCTTCTTCGCATTCGCGAAGTATGTCCCGCGTTCGCGTAGTGTTGGGGCAACTCCTCTTCGCCTTCGCGTATGGAAGATCGCGTTCGCGTAGTGTTGAGGTTGGCAGTAGGGAATTTGAGCGTTTTTCTATGTGATCGCGTAAGGTTGGTCGCGTTCGCAAAGCTTTGGTAGCTGTGTTCATCGCTTTCGCGTGGGGTGTATCGCGAATGCGTAGAGTCTTTGTGGCAGTGTGTGTTTATTCATCGCGAACGCGATGGTTATCCCGCGTCGCGAAAGAGGAGGCCTGGGCAGATTATAAAGTACTCTATTTCGAGGGGTTACGGCCATTTTTTGCATTTTGGAAGCTATGGAGCTCGAATTGAGGTGATTCTTGAAGCAACTTTCACCATATGAATTGGGGTAAGTGTTCTCTACTCGGTTTTGGTTATACTTCATGAGTCTAACTTCGATTTGTGCTTTCGTTTGATGAATTTTGAAGAAGAAATGGGGGTTGTGGCCTAAAGTTTCATAATATGACTTTTTGAGCTTTGAACATCAAATTGGAACTGGAATTGAGCGAAACTAGTATGGTTGGACTCGTAATTGAATGGGTTGTAGGATTTTGTGAGTTTTGTCGGGTTCCGAGGTGCGGGCCTAGGTTAGGTTCTTTGGTCGATTTTTGGGTTTTTATTCGAGATTTGATCTTTTATGATCGGGATTGGTTCTTTTAGCGTTGTTTAATGTATTTGAATTAATGTTGGATAGGTTCGAGTTGTTCGAAGGTCGGAACACATTGGATGGCATCTTTGGAGCATCGCTTGGGTTTCTCGGCATTGGTATTGGCTCGTTCGAGGTACGTAACTCTTCTAAACTTAGGGTTGAGGGTATAAAACCCCGTATTACGTGTTATGTGATTGGTATTAAGGTGACGCACATGCTAGGTGACGGGCGTGTGGGCGTGCACCCTATGAATTGGGACTCTGTTGTTCCCATGGCACTTTATAGTGACCCTATTTTGTTGATGTCTGTGTTTTCACCATGTGATAAAGTAATTGAGCCGTCAATCATGCTAGATATCATGTTTAGACTTTATGTTGATACTGTTGAGACCCATAGTGGTCGTTTTTTGCTGTCATTTCATAGATTTCATTGATAATTTGTACTCAGTCATGTTCATGCATTCGTATCATATGTAAGTCTCAGTTGTTACTTATTGATACATCATATTCTTGTTGTCGGGCTAGTTTCATGACATTGTGAGACCGTGAGTGAGATTGGAGAGATTGATTACTGGGTGAGGTCGGGGCCTGGTTGTGAGGATATTGATACCATAGCACGTGAGTTGTCCGTGCGGATCCAAGTATTGAAATCATAGCACGTGAGTTGTCCGTGCAGATCCAAATATTGATATTGTGGCACGTGAGTTATCCGTGCAGCACATGAGTTGTCCGTGCAGATTATAGCGGTTGGGATGTAGAAGCCCCTCCGGAGTCTGAACACCCCAGTGAGCGCAGTCGACTATTATGATGACCCAAGGGGTCATTTTATAAAAATAGACTCTGTTCCATGCAAAATAACCATAAAAAGACTAAAATGAAATACCTCGATTTGCGTGAGCAGTCCGGGCGTGAAACCGAAAAGCTTTTATGTGAAAATATGAGAAATAGTGATTTTTAGAATTTAAATTTGATAAAAGTTGACTTTGGTCAACATTTTGAGTAAACGGACCCGGATCCGTGTTCTGACGATCCCGGGAGGTCCGCAGTAAAATATGGGACTCGGGCGTATGCCCGGAAATGAATTCCAAGGTCCCAAGCCTTAGAAATCAATTTTTGAAAGTTAGGGGTCAACTGTGAAATTTGGTGAACAACGGAGTTCGTTTGACGTATTCGGACATCCGGTTGAGAATTTATGAACTTTAAGAGTTCTTGTTGAAAATGATGTGTTTTGAGGTTTAATTCATAGATTTACATGTTACTTTAATTATTTTATCACACAAGCAAGTTTGTATGATGTTTTTTTGACTTGCGTGCATGATTTGTTTGGAGCCCCGAGGGCTCGGGTGAGTTTAGGGTAGGCCACGGGATGTTTTTGCACTTAAATGAACTGCTGGTTTTTATTTTTCTGGTGTCCAGGTATTTGTTATGTGCGATCGCATAGAAAGTCCACGATTGCACAGAGTAAAATTTAGAAGGCCTGTTTGGAACCCTGTGCGATCGCATGGCTTTAACCGCATTCGCAGAGTGCAAGCTCAGGGTCCCAAAAATTGTACTGTGCGATTGCACTCTTTCTCCTGCGACAGCACAACCTTAATTTTTCCTTACCCTGTGCGATTGCACTTTTTCTTTCGCGATAGAAGAACTTTAATTTTTCCTTACCCTGTGCGATTGCACTTTTTCTCCCGCGATCGCACAACTTTAATTTCCCCTTACCCTGTGCGATCGCACCTCTTTACCCGTTGCCCAGCCCAGCTATTATAAATACATGTTAAAGAACGGACAAAACACTTTCTTCTCCAATTTTTCGAAGTTCCAGCCCTAAAAACGAGTTTTCTTCAGCAATCTTAATCCCCAATTCATAGGTAATCAATTCCAAACTTTTTTCTTTCAATTGCTTACTATTTTGCATCACTTTTAAAGCAAAAACAAAGAATTTTCATGGTAAAAATCTAGGATATGGGTAGAATTAGGGAGTTTTGTAAAAATCAAATTCTTATATCAAATTAAGGTCGTATTTCAAAACTAATAGCATATTTGGGTTCGTGGGTGAATGGGTAAACGTAATTTGGTTCGAACCCCGAGTTTAGACCAAGAGGGCCCAAGGTCGGATTTTTACTTTTTTTTTAGAGAACTTAGGAAAAATTATATTTTTCAAAAAAGTTAGTTCCTTTGTCATTAGTTAATGATATTAAGTTAATTTTAATAAGATTCGAGCAAGTTAGAGGTGAATTCAAAAGGAAAAGCAATAGTTGAGCATTGAGTGGCCTGCGGAATTGAGGTAAGTGTTTGGCCTAACTTTAGCTTGAGAGAATATGACTCCCTACTTGTTTGCTACGTGAATTTCATGGGTGTGGTGTATAGGTGTGGTGACGAGTATCTATGCACCACCCAAATAGGTTGTTAAACATGATCCCCTTTCTTGTTCCCCACTTATTTGATCATTATCTTAATTGTTATATGTTCATTATGGCTTCGATGGCTATTTGGGCTTGTTGATCTGTGTTAGAAATTGTTGTGATTATTTGGAAAGAGTATTGGTTGTTTGAGTTGG
>MDKH01148469.1:0-15418 GCA_005239495.1 Nicotiana undulata
CAATGGCCAATTATGTGTACCGAGAGGACTACCTGTGAGAGTTGCATAATGCATACATGGCATTTAATTGTTATTTACGGATAATGTCACTGATATACTCGGTTATTCCTGAAATATTCATTATTTGAACTATGATTTACGGAGGTTGAGTTCGTCACTACCTCCTCAGACCGTAGGTTATTTTCGTTACTTACCTGCACACTGTGTGTGCAGATCCAGGAGATTTGACGCGGAGCGGTGATAGCAGCCATTCTCTCAGAGTCGACGAGGTAGCAGCTGGCGTTCGCTGTCCCGTCCCTCTTTTCCCTATTCTCCCTTCTTTATTGGAACTTTGAAACTTAAAACTTCAGTTTTATTATTCTCAGTTGTATTGATGTTAGTAGCTCATGACTGCGTGACTCCAGATCCTAGGGTGATTGTTGGAGCTCATTTCTTTTGTTAGACTGTTTTAAATGATTAAAAATGTTAGTATTTCTATGAATTGAGCCAATGATGAGTAAATTTCTCTAGTAAATGAATTGAGTATTGTTGTAACGGTTGGCTAGCCTGGTTTCACGACAGGCGCCATCACAACCCTGAAACGGGTCGTGACAAGTTTATCTTCCAACAACCGTTGCATACAGAGAAGTTGTCCAAATGGTAGATTCTTCTCAGCGAGTTTGATATTGTGTACATAACAAAGAAGGCTACAAAGGGATAAGAATTAGCCAACCATCTCAAAGAAAACCCAATTCGAAAGGATTACGAGCCGATCACTACATACTTCCTAGACAAAGAAGTGTTGTTCGCATGAGAGGACATTGTAGAGTGATGCATAGGGCCGATAATGTTTTTTGACGGAGCAACCAACTTCAAATGTGTAGTAATTGGGGCAGTCCTATTGCTTGAGTCGGGACAACGTTACCCCATTTTAGCTAAGGTAAGGTTTCCTTGCAAAAATAATATGGTAGAATATGAAGCATGCATCCTCGGGATTAGGATTGCAGTTGACATGAACATCAAGGTGCTTCTGATCATAGGAGATTCAGATTTATTGATGTATCAAGTTCAAGGTGAATGGACTACCAAGAATGTTAAGATCCTTTCATACCTGCATCGTGTGAAAGAGATGTGCATGAAATTCACCAACACCGAGTTCAAACACGTTCCAAGAATCCAGAATGAGTTTGTTGAAGCTCTTGCAACCTTGTCATCTATGATCCAACATCAAAATAAGAATTACACTGACCTTATTGAGATAGAGGTTTAGGATCAACATGTGTATTTTTTCCATTTATGTGAAGAGCCATATGGTAAGTCGTGGTCAATTGAGGCCTAAACCGTGCATGTACTCTTTTTTCAATTTCCTCCTTTAACGCTTAGACATTCCCTTTCTACTGAAATAAAAGAATCACCATTCTTGAAATCATTGAAAATACTTTTAAGCTCTTATTTATACTTAGTTTTTCTTTTCAGTAATGAAATCGATAAAAACCCACGTTCCGCTAATATGACATATAATGAAACAAATGAGCAAAATGATCCAGACTACGAGGAGTACGATGAGAGCATGTTTCCTCAGAACCTCCCGCAAGAGATCGAGCTGTTAGAAAGCCAGAAAAAGCCCGATCTTGAAGAAACAAAAGTAGTCAATTTGGGAACCGAATATGATGCGAATGAAACTCGAATCGACATCTATTTATAGGTAGAACAAAAATAAGAATCGGTAGAGATCCTCCGACAATACATCAATGTTTTCGCTTGGACATATGACGACATACCTGGATAACGTCCCGACATTGTCTCGCACCGACTATCCACCGATTTTTCCAGACAACTAGTTAAACAAAACCCAGAAAGTTCAAGCCAGATTTGAGTTTGAGGATAAAAGAAGAGGTCATTAAGCATATAGGGTAAAATGTGGTGAGAGTCACCAATCATCCCACATGGTTGGCAAACATCGTACCTATACCAAATGGGATGATTAGGATATGTGTGGATTCTCGAGATCTCAACAAGGCTAGTCCAAAAGATGATTTCCCTCTACCGAATATTCATATCCTCATCGACAATTGCACGAAGCATGAATTGCAGTCATTCGTGGATTGTTTTGTCGGGTACCACCAGATGTTGATGCACGATGAAGATACGGAGAAAACAATGTTCACTATTCTGTTCAAGAACGCCAATTCTACTTACACAAGGGCCATGACATCCCTATTTCATGGCATGATCCACAAGGAAATCGAGGTAAATATGGATGACATCATCATCAAATCCCAGAAGAGTGCGGAGCATTTGAATGACTTGAAGAAATTTTCCAAACGTTTGCGCATGTATAATTTGAAGGTGAATCCTGTGAAATGTCCATTCAGAGTCCCTGCTGGAAAATTGTTAGGTTTCATCGCAGCAGGTTAGGGATAGAATTGGATCCTTCAAAGATCAAGGTCATTCAACATCTCCCATCACCTAAGAGCAAGAAGGATGTGATATGCTTCCTTGGCAGATTAAACTATATCAGCAGATTCATAGCCTAGTCAACGGTAATTTGCGAGCCTATCTTCAAGTTGTTAAAGAAGGATGCCACTACAAAATGGACATGAGAATGTTAGAAAGCTTTCGACGGGATCAAGGAGTATTTGTCAATTCCACCAGTGTTAGTTCCTCCTGAACCCGAGAAATCACTGTTATTGTACTTGTCTATTTTGGATAATGCATTTGGATACGTGTTGGGACAACAAAATGAGACAGGGAGGAAGGAGCATGCTATTTATTACCTAATCAATAAGTATATATCGTATGAGTCTAGACACACCTTGTTTGAACAGACCTACTGCGCTTTGACTTGGATCGCTCAGAAGTTAGGGCACTACATGTCGGCATACACCACACATCTGATTTCTCGACTTGACCCGCTCAAGTATATCTTCCAACAACCGATGCATACGAGGAAGTTGTCCAAATGGTAGATTCTTCTCAATGAGTTTGATGTTGTGTACGTAACACAGAAGGCTATAAAGGGATAAGCATTAGCCGACCATCTCGCAGAAAACCCAATTCAAAAGGATTACGAGATGCTCACTACATACTTCCCAGATAAAGAAGTGTTGTTCGCATGTGAGAACATTGAAGAGTCATGCCTAAGGTGGAGAATGTTTGTTGACAGAGCAGTAACTTCAAATATATAATGATTGGGGCAATTCTATTGTCTTAGTCGGGATAATAATACCCCGCTTCAGCTATGGTAAGGTTTCCTTGCAAAACTAATATAGTAGAATATGAAGCATGCATCCTCGGGATTAGGATGGCAGTTGATATGAACATCAAGGAGCTTTTGATCACACGAGATTCTGATTTATTGATATATCAAGTTCAAGGTGAATGGACTACCAAGAATGTTGAGATCCTTCCATACCTACATCGTGTGAAAGAGATGTGCAAGAAAATCACCAAGATCGAGTTCAAACACGTTCCAAGAATCCACAATGAGTTTGCTGACACTCTTGCAACCTTGTCATCTATGATCCAACATCCAGATAAGAATTACATTGACCTTATTGAGATAGAGGTTTGGGATCAACATGCGTACTGTTTCCATTTATATGAAGATCCAGATGGTAAGTCGTGGTACTACAACATCAAAAGGTTCCTTGAAGCAAGAGTGTACCCAGAGAATGCCACCAAAGTCCGGGAGCGAGAATTGGTAAGGCTAGCAAACCACTTTTTCTTTAACGGGAAATTCACGTACACGAGGACCTTGAACTTGGGTCTGTTAAGGCGTGTGGATGCTGCTGAAGTAACCAGGCTACTGGAAGAAATACACACAGGGACGTGCATACCTCACATAAATATTTTCACTTTAGCCAAGAATATTTTAAGAGCCGAATATTTTTAGATGACCAAGGATAGCGATATTATCCGCTATGTGCAGAAGTGTCACCAGTGCCAGATTCACAGGATTTCATCCAGGTTCCACTTAATGAGTTGAATGTAATGGGTTCTCCTTGGCCGTTCGGCGCATGGGGCATGGATGTGATTGGACCTAAGTCTGCTGCATTAAATTTACACTATTTCATCATGGTAGCCATCGACTACTTCACCAAATGGGTCAAAGCTTCTACATACAAAGCTGTTACAAAGAAGGTAGAGGTGGATTTTGTCCGTAACAACAGAGTTTGTCGATTCGGGATCCTAGAGTCAATCATCTATGACAATGCAGACAACCTCAATAGCGACCTTATGAGAGAGATTTGCAAAATGTATAGAATTGTCCACTGTAATTCCATAGCCTACAAACCACACATGAATGGAGCAGTCAAGGTAGCCAATAAAAACATCAAAAGGATCTTACGAAAGATAGTGGACAATCACATGCAATGGCACAAGAAATTATCCTTCTCTTTATTGGGTTACCTGAGGACTATGAAAACGTCCACCGGGGCAACACTATACAAGTTGGTATATGTTACCAAATTCGTGATACCTGTAAAGGTTGAGATACCGTCCTTGAGGGTCATTCAAGAAGCCAAGTTAGATGACACGGAATGGATATGAACCAGGCAGAAGCAACTCATGCTCATTGATGAAAAAAAGAATGTACTCAGTATTTCATTGTCAGTTGTATCAAAATAGGATTGCTAGTGCATTCAACAGAAAGGTGAAGCTTCAAAAATTAACACCGGGGTAGTTGGTTTTGAAGAAGATATTCCCTCATCAATAAGAAGCCAAGGGAAAGCTCAGGATGAATTGACTAGGTCCTTATGTGGTCCATCGAGTATTTTTAAGAGGAGAATTGATCCTGGTACAAATGTACGGCAGAGTCAGAAAAAATCCTATCAAATCAGATGCAATCAAGAGATACTACTTTTGAAGACAATAGAATTATGGTTTGGTTGTAACAGAACTAAGCTTGACCTGACTTACCACGGTGGGATACGTAGGTAACCCAATTAGGGTCTGGTCTCTCCCTTTTCTCCTTTCTTCTCTTGTAATTGAAAATCCAAATATCATCTTGAATGTACTCAGAACTATGCCACAACATGATTTCCTTTGGCGATAATACGTAGGCAATTCACATCAGATTCAATCATCCAAAGTAATCAAACTACGTTTTGTCCTGATTCCATTTGGATGCGTAGGAAGTCTGATTCAAATTCGGCCACCTCATTTCAATCTCTTATCACTTTGAGTTTATCGTAATCGAACTACGTTTAGACCTAATTCCGTTCAGATACGTAGGCATCTTGAAAAGGTTTTGCCATAACTTAGGATAACTTTTGTAATGCATTTGTTTATATTAGGACGTGATCGAGACATCAAGAAGCTACATCATCAGTGGCATCACCGAGAATTGACATCATCATCCAAAAACAACAGTCGCATCGTAGGGAACTTCTAAACATATCATAATCCGTAACGATGGCACTTGCCATGAAAAATAAAAAATTATCAAAATATTTTTTATGGAACTAACATTCTATCTGGTATAATCTATCCATACGAGGGCAAGGTCAGGCATGCGATCAAGAGAAATCGCCAACCCCCCTCCCCCTCGCTAAGAATTTTTCTTTGAGCGCAAGATCAACATGAGTCGAAGGATGCTGGGGCACACTCAGAATAATGATGGTCCCGCTACCATCTCACGAACCCTTATCTCTCTTTCATTATTTAGCCCATATGATCAAAGACTAACTTCAAGTTCTTTGCAAGTAATCTAGAGCCAAGTCTTCGATACAATCGGAGAACACTGTAATATAACAAATTGTCTACTCAACTAATCAGAGCGCCTTGTACATAACAAACCATCAGCGGGGTAAATCGGAACCCTGTATATAGCAAACTGCATGCTCGACCAATCAGAGCGCATTTTACAAATCGAGTTGCTGGCTTTGCCAATCGAAGCCCTGTATATAGAATTGTTCGCTTTGCCAACTGGAACACTTCGCACAAATCACACCTTAACTCCATCGACATCGAAGATTCTAAGTAGATAGTTGCAAATTTTACCTCGAACTTCTCCAATCAAAGGATGAACCAACCCATTCTGCCATACATTTTGCCGATCGACAACCACAATTTAGTTTTGCAGTCAAGATTATCTCTTGGGCATGCTCTTTTATTTCTTCGTTTTATCTTGAATGTTTTGATGTTTTATTTATGTAGCTTACATGCACCTTACATACTCCCATCATGCGGAGATCTTTTACATTCAAAGTCAACTACTCCCATTGTGTGGAGATACTCCCATCGTGCAGAGATATGTTACATTTCAAGAAAAATACTCCCATCGCGTGCCGATACTCCCCTCGTGTGGATACATAATGCTCTGAAAACTATGGAACGATACACAACCCAGCTAATAATCAAGTCAAATTCAAGCATCCATTCACCCCGACCCCAAATAACGTCTAGCAGGTAGCCATGCATCAACATTCCTGCATTATTTACATCAGTTCTTTACATATCTGCATTACAGCATATGGGTATGTGTGTGCTTTTCTGTTGCAGGGTCAAAAGTCACAACGTGCAACTTCTTCTTAGCAGCAAACCAAGCTCCAATGTTATGAGGACAACAAACCATTGTTTTAAAAGGCGGGGCGTGAGGCGAGGCGTTTTACTTCTGACAAGGTGAGGCGCAAGCCCTGAGATATGGGGCGTAAGTCCCATGGATCTTTAAATTTTACTAATTTCAAGAAATTTAAGATAATATAAAATTAAAAAATAGTTATCAAAATTACATTAAAATCACAAAATTATAACAAATAATCTATTTAAAAAATTTATAAATTATAATTTAACTATGAATAATACGAAAAGTATGACATATATCATAATATGCAAATTAGTTGCAACGTCATTACAACTCAAACATCAAAAGTAATGTATTCGATGCAAATTCTTATATGTATCTCTTAAGGAGTAATGAATCTTGAAAGAATTTCGATACTATAATTTAATTTTTTTTAAATACTCCTTTTATTTAATATTCTTTCTGTTTGAATGAGAATTTATATAAAAACATAAGTCACAATTTAAATATGATTCTCTAGCATTATTTATTTTTAAGTTTCAACAACTTAATAAAGTGACACACAATTCACCATACTATACCATGATAATAACTATTTGTAAATAGTTACTAGCTAATAATGGGCTATCAAATTAATAAGTATTGTATCTCGTAAACTTGAAAAAAATAATATTTAGGAAAATAATTATATAAAAAATTATGGACAATTATATAAAAAAGACATAACAAAAGTTAATACATCAATATTTTTAAACGAAATATTTATTTCAAATTTACTATCATAGCAGTCTTAGTGGATAACATGCAATAATTTTTATTTTTATTATGACATAAAGTACTCTCAATATAATGATTAATGATTGAGAAAAAAAAAGTAATTTTGAATAGTCAATGATTTATTAAGAAAAATTGAGGATTTACAAGGTTAGTTACACACAATTGCATAAAGTTCTATTAGGCGAGCCCAGTACGCTAGGCGTTGGGCGTGTCAGGGGCGTTAGCCCCGACGGCCAAGGCGTAAGTCTCATGGAACTAAGCCCCACACATAAGCCCAGAGGCGTTTTATGAGTGCTCCGCCCAGGAGCGAGTCCCAATTCTGACTTTTGAAACACAGCAACAAACTCGTAAGCGAGCCAAATATCCAAACTCTGGCTCAAATCCAAGCAATATAACTCCAAATCATCGAATCATTCAAGTCCCGTAATCAAGCTACAATTTGTAAAGTCATTTTGGGTTCCAAGATCTTCTCGCCTTGCAGTATCACCATGATACGATATTGGGCAACTCTTCCAAGCACCGCCTTCTCCAAAATTATCATTGTAGAAAACATGAGGTTTGATCCTCGTTAAGCCCAAGGTATGTAGGCGGTTCAAAGCCAGAAGTCGGCCCCAATTTCCTAAATTCCCTGAAATCTTCCGTAACTCCTCAATCCAACAACTCATAATCTTCCTCAAATCCATATGTCATTCTGCAATGCATTACTAAAGTCGGGACAAAATTGGTCCTGGTTCAATTTCTGTGCCCGAAAACTCTTTCATCATCTTCGCTCAAAGAGGGACAGCTAATGATGACCGATTTTGACCCTCACTTTAAAAATAAAATTATTGTACATAATGATTTGTAATAAATGTGTCGAAAAATAGTTTTTAATCAATAATACTTATTTTTATACAAACATAATAGGAAATTAATAATTAATAGTGTTAAATTAATAATTCAGTATTAATATTCATAAAAATATATTACCCTTACTATTTTGAAATAATTAAATTAATCTCTATATCTTGATACACAAGTTTTACAATTAATTTAATAAACTAACCTTTGATTGTTGATTAACTCGCTTATTATTTTGAATTAATCTGAAATTAGTCTCATAATTTAGTAAATAATTAGTTAATTACAACAATTTATAGTGTATTTGATAAATATATTTTCTATCATATTTAATTAAAATCAATTATGTTTAATTAAGTTAAATTTAAAAGGGTTAAAGATCAAAAGGCTACAATTGCAATTACACAATTAAATACGAAATGGCTATTTGTTAAATTAAAATTCACCCAAACATTGACCCAATCCTTCACTTGGCCCATTCAAAAATCCCTCTACGGTCCACGTTGGAGATTCACCCCCACCCACATGAACCAACCAAATTGTGCCATGGTACCCACTAATCCCACTCACAAAACAAACACAAATGATCTGGACCGTCGATTTAAACCATCGACGGTCCATATTTTATTCCCATTTTTCAATTTTTTTGCACCCTCCCATCGCATATTACGATAGCCATTGGATCACACTGATCCAAAGGTTCATGTATTTTTCAGTTAAAACATTTTCAAAACATGTATTTCCTGATTTATCATAGCCATTGGTCTAATGATCCAACGATCCGCATTTCTTCCCACATTTTTAACCTGAGAGACAAACCCCAACTATCCTAAACAATCCCAAAACCCCAAAAAAACCCACCGCCTGATTTTTTCTCTCTGCCTTCTTTCTAGATTTTTCGCTTTTAGAGAGAGAAAGCCAAAACCTCTGATTTTTCCGGCCAAATATGGCCACTGCCGGCGGCGGCAGCCACCACCTGTGGCTGGGCAGACCCCCAACCCACCCCCCACAATAGCCCAGCCCCCCACGACAACCCACCCCCCCATGACATCGAGCAGCAACTCTACAGCGATGGACTATGCCAAAGCAGTGAAACCTGCAGCAGCGAAATCTACTGCCATGAACGAAGGTGTTGCTATTGTGCAACCAATTCCTATGCGACGAGCTGCTTATTTGCAAGGTCAGCCTTTGATTGAATTCATGGAGTCTGAAGTTGATAGGATGAACGTATTGGAAGGTCTACAATATGCAGTGGTATGCAAATTCTCTTATGGATGGCCGGAACTTAATGAATTACGTAGAATAATTTCAATTCAATGAGGTATTAGAGGAGAATGCAATATTGGTTATCTACGTGATCGTCATCTATTGATAAGGTTGTCACTATGGCAAGATTTTATTGATTTTACATCCAAAATTGTTTATTATGTGAAAGATAAATATGGGAAAGAATTCCAGATGAGAACATTAATCTACGATTCAAAATTCAAGCCCGGAGAAGAAACATCAAAAGTAATGGCCTGGATTTCTTTTCCTAATTTATTGCCTATCTTCTTTGTTAAAGAAGTGCTATTTTCTTTAGCAACTGCTGTGGGTAAGCCTTTGCACCTAGACATGGCTACAGTTAATAAGACAAGGCCAAATTGTGCTCGTGTGAAGGTGTTAATCGATCTCTTGGCATATTTACCTAAGAAGATAAGGATGGATATAAGACATGATGTTACACAAGAGATAAGAATTAAGTGGATCAATATCAAGTATGACTATCTTCCTAAGTATTGTAAAGAATGCAAATTACAAGGTCACGACATGATGGAATGCTGGAGGCTACATCCTGAACTAGTGGCCAATAATGGAGTAGGTAATGATCAAACAAAAGGTAAGGAAGTAGAGCCTAACAATGCAAACAATAGCAACAACGGTCCACTATTAATTCTATCTAGTGTAAAGGTGGTGGGAAACACACAGCAGCAATGAAAAGAAGTTAAAGATCTAAGGAACAGGAATAGGGGAAAGCAAATTGAGGGAAGGGAAAAGACTGGTAAAGAAATAGTACCAGCTGTAAAGCAGACTACTGTCGTGCCTCAGCAGGTACACATTACAAATCAGTTTGCATTACTGGAGGAAGAAATTGCGCAAGTAAATAAAAACAAGCAACTAGCACTTGTGGAGGATAGCAGTGAGTAGAATGCACCCATGTTGAATGCAGCAGCACCATCCTTTAAACCACCTGCAAAAGAGAAAAGAAACAAAAATCAGAAAGGCAATCAACAAACAAATGGTAAGAGCCTCAACTCAACAACTCCTAAAACCAAACAAGGTGTATTAAATGAGGGAGAACAGATAGGAGAAGCAGTAATAATTGGAAACTTTTCTGACCAACAATTAAGAGAAACTACACAACAATGGGTTCAGAGAGCTTTTCAAGGAAATCTAGTTGCTATTAACACTTCTGTCCAAGAAGTACCAACTTAGGACACTATGGTGAATAAAGAACTGGATAAAAATGGGGACAATGAGTTAGTGGAAGATGCAGAATATGAACAATTCCTGAACAAGGATAAGGGGAGCTGGCCAAAGGGTAGATTATGGGAAGACCAAGTTGAAGATGACTCTGAAGAGGGGGTGATACCAGATGTAATGCCAAGTGAAGAAGAGGATGATGCAGAAACATTGGAAGAGGAAGATCAAAGTGTCAATGGAAATACAAAGGCTATTCAAACAACAGACCAAAGTCTTACAGTTACAAACCAAGGTGCCAGCAATACAAGTAATGATAAGAAACAAGAAAAGGAAGTGGTTACAGTGGTTGATCAAACTGTGAAAGATCAGGTTATAGAACCTGGAGGGCCAGGGCATAGAGATGGAGCTGAGACTGCAGTTAATAAAGAGAAGGAACAAATGAGTGAAGCCCAAGTATCACAAGCTAATAAGGACACTACTGTAATGAAGTTAAGGCAGGAGATAAATATACAAGATAAGGCACAAGGTTTAGTACCAGTTAATGTCAACTTGAACTTAATACATGCTGATGAGAATGTTAATGAATTGGAGAAGCAGATTGAAGGACGCATTGGGAAAGACATGGATGAAGAATCTTCAGCACAAAACTTTCTCAATGTGTCTAGGCAAGGGGACCTGTCTCCTAGAGAAATTGACAAAGGAAAATCTGGAGCTAAAGGAAGAAAAAAGAACAACAAAGATGGCCCTACTGTTCCTGCAGTTGGGGTGCAAACTAGAAGGACATCATCTAAATCAATCCCTCAATAAGGGATGCTCTAATTTAGAATGTGAGGTCAGTCAACACCATGCAGGACTTTGAGAGATTGATCACAATGCACAGACAAAAACACTTTGAATTTATTGGTATAATGGAGCCTATGCAACAGTCATCTAAGGTAGAAAGATATAGGAGGAGAATTGGTTTGGCTCAAGCTATCGTCAATGTTTCTAACAAGATATGGGCCTTTGTGGATGAAGTGTATGAAGTTACAATACTATATAATATGGTACATCAGTTGACTTTAAAGCTCTATCATACAGAGACTCATGTGGAGCTAGTACTAACTTTAGTATATTCTAAATGTGATGCAATTGAAAGAATAGAGCTGTGGGATTCCTTATATGCAATGGCCAGAGACATGCATACACCATGGCTAGTGGGTGGGGATTTCAATGTTATTTGGGATGAAGAGGAGAAGTTTGGGGGATTACCTGTACACATTAATGAAGTGGATGACTTTAGGCATTGTATGAACACAAGTAACCTATCAGATCTAGGGTTCAAAGGAAGTATCTATACATGGTGGAATGGTCGTTCAGAAGAAGATTGTATTTTTAAAAGGCTTGATAGATGTTTTGGAAATGCTGAACTTCAGCAGACTTTTCCAGGACTTGAAGTGACTCATCTCTCAAAAATTGGGTCAGATCATTGTCCTATGCAGTTGAAGTATGATATTGAAGCTACTCCAATCATTAAGCCTTTTAAATTTCTCAACTTTTGGACCAAGCATGACACTTTTAAAGCTGTGGTTAGACAGAACTGGGAGGCTGACTTTATGGCCAACCCTTTTACATTGTTTAACCATAAACTTAAAAAGGTTAAGAGGGCACTGTCCAATTGGAGTAGAGAAACCTATGGAGACATATTTCAAAAAATAGCTAGCTTGGAGGAGGTGGTCCTGGTGCATGAAAAGCAGTTTGAAGCTAGACCTACTCAAATGAATAGAGCCAGATTACAACAAGTGCAGGCTGAAATGATTAAATATCTGGCAATAGAAGAGCAATTCTGGAGGCAAAAATCAGGAATGATGTGGTTTAAAGATGGTGATCGAAATACAAAGTTATTTCATGCCTAGGTAAATGGAAGAAGGAAAGATTGAGGCTGACCAGAATTAAAGACAAAGATGATAACTGGTTAGAGGAGAATGAAAAGATTGCAGAAGAAGCTGTGAGGTTTTACTAAGAACAGTTCACTGAGGAGGAGGATCCTACTGACTTTAGCATTCTAAATCATGTACCTACTATGGTGGATGAGGAACATAATGAAAAACTGATGGCCTTACCTACTAATGAAGAAGTAAAGAAAGCTGTAATGGGTCTGAGTGCAGAATCAACAGGTGGACCAGATGGATTTACTGGAGCCTTTTATCACTCCTGTTGGGACATCATACAAGATGATGTGGTTGCCATGGTTAAATCTTTCTTTTGTGGGCAGATGTTACCTAAATATGTGACTCACACAAATTTGGTTTTATTGCCCAAAAAGAAGGAAATCACCACATTTGCAGATCTGAGGCCAATCAGTTTAAGTAACTTCATCAATAAAAAATTTTCTAGAGTAAATCATGAAAGAATGGTTGGAATGTTACCAAACTTGATTTCTGAAGAGCAAGCAGGTTTTGTGAAAGGGAGGAGTATAGTGGAGAATGTATTGTTGACACAGGAGATCATAACAGACATAAGATTGAGAACAAGGTTTGGGTCCAATGTGGTGATCAAATTGGACATGGCCAAAGCATATGATAGGCTATCTTGGTTATTTCTGACCAAAATGCTAAGGAAAATGGGATTTTCAGAAGGTTTTATTGGTTTAATCTTTGATTTGGTTGGGAACAACTGGTACTCAATCCTAGTCAATGGACAAGCTCATGGCTTTTTCAAGTCAACAAGGGGAGTAAAGCAGGGTGATCCACTCTCACCAACCTTGTTTATCATAGCAGCAGAGGCATTGTCAAGGGGACTTAATTCATTGCATCAGAATGGACAATTTCATGGATTTGGATTGCCTAAATGGAGCCCTAAAATAAATCACCTATCTTATGCAGATGACACCATAATCTTTGCCTCATCACATGCTAGATCTCTAAGGCTAATAATGCAGATGTTACACTCATATGAACTAGCCTCAGGACAAAAGGTGAATAAAGCTAAATCAGCTGTCTATATGCACCATCTCACAAATGTAGACAGGATTAGGAGGGTGGAGAGGATAACATGTATAGGTAATAAGGAATTCCCTTTTACATACCTAGGTTGTCCTATTTTCTATGCAAGGAGGAGAATGGATTACTATCAGGATTTAATGAGGAAGGTATTGGATAAATTGCAATCATGGAAAGGTAAACTACTCTCAATAGGTGGTCGGGCAGTATTGATAAACAGTGTTTTGCAAAGTATGCCAATCCATTTACTCTCAGCTGTGAACCCACCTAGCTATGTCATTAACAGACTACACAAAATGTTTGCAAAGTTCTTCTGGAGTAGTGATATAGGAGGAAGCTCTAGACATTGGGCATCATGGACTACACTATGTATGCCAAAAGAAGAGGGAGGTATTGGTATTAGGTCCTTACATGATGTATCCAAAGCACTATTCAGCAAATTGTGGTGGAATTTCAGAACCAAGCCTACACTATGGAGTGCATTTATGAGTCATAAATATTGCAAAAAGCTAAATGCTGTGATAGTGCCATGGAGAGAAGGATCTCATGTTTGGAGGAAAATGCTAGAGTGCAGGGACTTAATAGAACATCAAATTCTATGGAAACAAAAGATTGGATCATCCCTATTCTGGTATGATAACTGGACTGGTCTAGGGGCATTATACTTTATAGTACCACAGGATTTTGGTGTTGATGAAGAGGTACAAAATGTATGGGAAGTAGTGGAAAATGGAGATTGGGATGTAGGTAAGTTGCATCAGCTATTACCAGAAAACTTAGCAGGTCATATAATTGAACACATCAAGACTCCAAGTATGGAAACAGACCTGGACACTCCTGTTTGGATGCTTGAAACCAGGGGTAATTTCACTATTAAGTCAGCCTGGGATTACTTAAGGAGGAGAGACTATCAGAGGCAATCATACAAGATGATATGGGTGCAGGGGCTGCCTTTTAATATATCATTCTTCATGTGGAAGGTATGGAAAGCTAGACTACCTCTAGATGATTTTATGAGGAGGTTGGGATACTTTATGCCCTCAAAGTGTTGGTGTTGTTTAGAACCTCAACAAGAATCCCTTGTGCATCTGTTTTTCACCTCTAAGGCAGCCTCTGCTGTGTGGAAATATTTCCTAACAAGGGCTGGTATTAGTATGGAAGGACTCACATTACATCAAGCTATAACTAGGTGCTGGATAGCTGAGGTTATACCTAGGATCAAACCAATAATGCAAGCATTACCAGCTTGCATCATATGGGAACTATGGAAGAGAAGAAATAGTTGGAAGTATGGGGATGCAGTTTCTGTCAATAGAGTCATATATCAGGTGTCAAATACACTACAAGCACTTGTGCAATTCAGGAAGCCTGGTATGAAGGTACCTCACAGGTGGCATGAGATCCTATTCAAGCTGCAGAACTACACTCCTAGACTAAGGTATGAAAAGGTTATGTGGGAACTACCTCAGGAGGGGTGGATCAAAGTGAATACAAATGGTGCTAGTAGAGGAAACCCAGGAAGGAGCTCAATAGGATTCTGCCTAAGACGGGTACAGGGGGATCTAATTTATGGAAATGGTAGGGAGATCAGAGAAGGTTCAAACAATGAGGCTGAAGCTACTGCTATAGTTGAAGCCTTAAGGATATGCAATGATATGAATTTTAGACAAATTTGGCTCCAAACAGATTCACTGTTGATTACAAAAATGATTGAAGGACTATGGAAACCACCATGGAGCATAACAGAGCAAATGTAAGAGATAGAAAAGATGAAAATGCAATGTACACTCAAGGTGACTCATACCTATAGGGAGGGGAACAAGTTAGCTGATCACCTAGCTAACTATGC
>ML280551.1:4506-24024 GCA_005239495.1 Nicotiana undulata
GAATATTTGGGTTCGTGGGTGAATGGGTAAACGTAATTTGGTCCGAACCCCGAGTTTTGATCAAGCGGGCCCGGGGTCGGGTTTTCACTGTTTTTGAGAAAAACTTAGGAAAAATTATATTTTCAATAAAGTTAGTTCCTTTAGCATTAGTTAATGATATTAAGTTAATTTTGATTAGATTCGAGCATTTAGAGGTGAATTCAAAGGGAAAAGCAATAATTGAGCAGTGAGTGGCCAGCGGAATTGAGGTAAGTGTTTGGCCTAACTTTAGCTTGAGGGAATAGGACTCCCCACTTGTTTGTTATGTGAATTGCATGGGCGTGGTGTATAGGTGTGGTGACGAGTATCTATGCACCACCCAAAGTGTTTGCTAAAATATGATCCCCTTCCCGTTCCCCACTTATTTGATTGTTGTCTTTGTTGTCTTAACTGTTACATGTTCATTATTGTTTCTATGACTATTTGGCCTTGTTGAATTGTTGTTAGTTATTGTTGTGACCGTTTGGAAAGAGTATTGGTTGTTTGAACTGGTTCCCTCGTGATATAAACATGGCTGAGAGGTTTGGTATTGTTTTTATGGAATAAATGTATACATATATTGATATTCTTGTTGGTTTCATGGTTGAGAGGTTATTGATGAACTCATGAGAAAAATGCAGTTTATTATTTATAATCGTTGAAACAAAAGTATTGTGAAAGGCTTGGCCTAATTTCAAATTTTTTGAATAAACTGATATGATATGTCTGGTGGGAGCGGGTTGAACGCCGCAACAAGGAGTGATAAGGGAGATATTTTAGGGAGGAGTAATAAGGGAGGACAGGTGGGAGCGGGTTGCACGCAGCAACAAGGAGTGATAAGGGAGGATATTTACATTTATATTTTACTGATTTTTCAAGAAAAAGAGAATCGAAGTTTTGAAAAGCTAAAATGTCTATTTTACTACAATTTAAATATTTTAGTACTATGTTTATTTAAAGTTAAAGTTTGGAACTCTGAGGAGACATTTGAGAATTGGTTATAGCTGAGTTAGTGTATTTTAATTGGTTGCAACACTTATTTATCAATTTGTTTACATTTCATTCTTGTTTATTATTTATTGTTATTATCGATCATATTGTTGAAGCCCGACTTAGCCTCATCACTACTTCGTTGAGGTTAGGCACGGCACTTAGTCAGTACATGGGGTCGGTTGTACTGATACTACACTCTATGCTCTTTTGCACAGATCCAGGTACTATACAACAGTAGAGGATTTCAGGACGACTACCTGCTTCGTTTGGAGACACGAGGTACATCTGCCGGCGTTCGCAGATATCCGAGAGTCTTCTCCTATAGCTACATACACTGTTTTATGTCATTCAGAACAGTCACACTATTTTTTTCCAGCCATTATTTGTAGTATTCTTTAGTAGTTCGTGGATTGTGACACCTGATCCTGGGGCAGTCTTAGAGTTATTATTATAATTAGTTCGTGGTTCGTTTTTTTTAATTGGTCATTATTATTATGCTACTTAATTATTTTCGGGAATTGTTCTAGTTAAGTTCAATTGGAAATTGTTTCATTTATGCTTAAGTAATTAATTAAGAAAGTTGATTAACCGAATTCTAACATTGGCTTGCCTAGCAAGTGTGGTGTTAGGCACCATCACGATCCCTAAGGTTGGGAATTTGGATCGTGACAGAGTGTGACACATCAAATATTTTTAGTAGCTGTATCAATATGTATTCACACTAAATTTTACATATTTTTTAGAAAATTAAATAAATACTTAATTAAGAAATGGTACAACTTGGGGACAATTTAGCATCGCATGAATTGTAGCTGACTTGTACTCCATATCACTCAAACTTCTCTTTCTAACATCCTTAGAACATTAGCATGGTTGATGAATATGGACACTGGTGGATATAATGGATCATTCACACATTCAACAGTGTGCCTATTGGGCCTATTCCTAGAACATGGCACGTAATACTCTCAATATGATAAGAACAAAAATGTGCAGTTTCCCTTGCAAGATAGGCTTCGCATATAGATCCTTCAATCATATTCTTCTGCTTAACAAATTATTTGCATTTTCCAATTGTCCTACATAATTTCATGTTATCCAAGAACATTCAAACAAAATAGAATATTACATCAAACTTATAGTATTACCTCTCAAAGGGATACATCCATCTGCATAGAACATGCCCTCCAAGTAGTGCCTCGTGTAAAAGGTGAATTGGAAGGTGTTCCATCACATTAAAGTATCCACATGGAAATATTTTTTTTCCATCTTACTAGAAGTTACACGAATGTTCTGATCCATCCGGAGTAGGTTTCTGTAACGACTCGGCCGGTCATTCCATGGAATTAGCCCCGTTATTCCTGTTTCTATCTTGTCGTGCTTTTCTTGGTATGTTTATGATGTGTCGGGGTCGGTTGGTTTGGGTTCGGAGTAGTCGTGGTGAGAATTGAGACACTTAGTCTCTTAAATTGGCCTAATAGTGGAAAAAATCAACTGGGGGTTGACTTATTGGTAAACGAACTCGGAATGTAGATTTTACGGCTCAGATAACTTCGTTAGGCAATTTTTGAACTTAGGAGTGTGTTCGGAATGTGGTTTTGATATCCGATGTAGAATTATGCTTGAATTGGCGAAAGTTGGTTTTCGGCGATTTTACGGTCGGTAGTGAAAAATAAGTTATCCGGGTCGGAATGGAATTTTGGAAGTTGGAGAAGGTTCGTAATGTTATTTTGGATATGTGTGCAAATTTTCAGGTCAATCGGATGTGTTTTAGATGGTTTCAGCATCTTTGGCAAAATTTAGAAATCTCAAAGTTCATAAGCTTAAATTTGACGTGATGTTGATGTTTTTGCGTTGTTTTTTGTGTTTCGAAGGATCCACTAAGTTTGAATGGTGTTATGGGGTGTGTTGGTATGTTTGGTTGAGGTCCCGAGCGCCTCGGGTGTGTTTCGGGAGGTTAACGGACCTAGTTTGGATATTTGGGAGTTTCAGATTTTCTGCTGGTGTTCTCCAGATTTTTCTTCTACGCGATCACAGGGGTGAGTTCACGATCGCGGTCGTGTGGAATGTTATGCTTCGCGATCGCGTGGTCAGTGCCGCAATCGCGTATGGTATTAAAGCTGGGGAGGAGCTGGGGTAATTGTTCTTCGCGATCGCGTGTATGGGGATGCGATCGCACTGGTCAGGGAAGTAGAGGTTCGTGATCGCGTGGAGGCTTCCGCGATCACGTAGAGTTATTTGAGGGGTTGCCTTATGGTGTGCTTCCCGATTGCGTGCCATGTGCCGCGATCGCGATGAAGAAAATAGTCCTGGGCAGAAAGTTTTAAAGTTCAAAACGAGGGTTTTAGGCCATAACTCTAAAGTCCATTAGAGAGCTCGGGAGAAAGAGGAAATTGAAGAGATTTTCAGTAGCGTTCTTGAGGTAAGTGTTCTTCAATCACATTTGGGTTAATTTCATGATTTAGCCTTGATTTGTATCATGTAATTTGAGGAATTAAAGTGAAAATAGGAGGAAAATTTTGGAATTTCTTTTGATGATTTGAGTGGATTGAGGTCGGATTTTGGTAAATTTGATATGGGTAGACTCGTGAGGGAATGAGGATTCTAGTTTTGGGATTTTTATCAAATTTCGAGACGTGGGCCTAGGGGTCGGGTTTGGCCAATTTCAGGAATTGTGCCTCATTTTGATAGTTTTCGATTGGGTTTCGTCTCCCTAGCATATTTTGATGTTATTAATTTAATTTTGATAGACTCAGAGCATTTGGGAGCCGATTCGAGGGGCAAGAGTATCGCGAAGTAGCTTTTCGAGCTGGTTTGAGGTAAGTAATGACTATAAATCTTTTCCTGAGGGTATGAAGCCCCGAACTTAGCATCTTTTCACTGTTTTTGAGTGACGCACACGCTGGATGACGAGTGTGTGGTGTGCACTGATGGGGGATTAGAACTTGGTTCTTCCCGGGGCAACTATTGAGTTGCGTAATTACTTTTAAATCACATGATAAACTGTATCTTTATGTTTTTGACATATTTGGGTTGTAAGCCATGTTTGGGGCCTTGTGCCGACCTTTTTAGACCCCTTGGGGGCTATTTTGCTGATATTCCTCACTGTACTGATTATGATTTACACTCAGTCATTTCATGTTAAACTGTTTTCGAGACTTAGACTTGTTTACATTATTTTGTGATATAGAATACTGTTTTGGGTCGAGTACCCCATTTATTGATGGCCCGAGTGGCATTTTTGAGAGCTTCTGACTGAGTGAGGCCGAGAGCCAACATTGTTAGGATATTTTGGATCGAGTTGCACGCCGCAGCATGTTACACTATTATGATATGTGAGAGGTCGAGATCCTGAGTGATTTATGCCACGAGATGGTTTGATATTAGCGCTTGGGTTGTAGGAGCACTTCGGAGTTTGTACACCCTCAGAGAGCGTAGATACCTACTGAGTGCGATTGCCGAGTGCCGAGTGATTGGGAGGCATGAGTGACAGTGAGGTTGCCCGAGGGGCTGATACTTAGTGATTGTGAGGTTTGCTGAGTGACTGATTCTGAGTGATGATTTGCCCGAGGGGCGGTGTATGATGCTGGTTTTGCCTGAGTAACTATTTATGATTCATTTCATTTTTACACTAAGGCTTCTTGGGCATTTTTTTGAAATTATTGGAAATCACACTTTTCAAAGGACTTTTACTGAAATTGGCTTTTAAAGCATATTGACTAAATGTATACACTGTTGGGAATAAAGATTTTATTTATTGTGATCCGATGATTTGCTCCTATGTGTTTCTTAGTGTTCATACTTGATTTATTTTCATTACTACTGAGTTGGTGCACTCACATTATTTCCTGCACCTTTGTGTGCAGATTCAGGTGCTGGTATCGAGCGCTAGTCTTCTTATTACGTGTGGAGCCGGAGTTGGGACATCGAGGTAGTTGTTCAGCATTCACAACATCTCTTTTCCCTTTCTTGTTTTGTAATTGGTTCCGTGTTCCAGGATTTATGTATTATGACAGTAGAATTCTTGGTACCACTCTTAGATGCTCATGACATGTTGACTCCAGGTCTTGGGGATAGTTGTTAGACTGTTTTATCTAGTTTGGTTTTGGTTTAGAAATTCGGAAATTTAAATATGTTTATGAAATGTTGGAAATGATTTGGGAATATTGAAAATAGTATGTCAATGTGTGATTGCTGGCTAGCCTAGTTCCATGTTTCGCGCCATCACGGTCGGTTTAGGATCTGGGGTCGTGACAGTTTCTTCCCTTAAGGTGGTAGAACACAAGTCCTTGAAAAAAAACTAATATGTATGATGGGTTTCCAGATTCTTTCAGGCAAACAACAAAACGCAATAGGCACTAAGGTCTCCATGAAAACATGACAGTCATGACTTTTCAAATGGCTCAACTTCCCTACCTCCATATCTACTTTTTCCCCCATATTCGATGCATAACCCTCAGGCATCTCAATTTCGTAACCCAATCACAAATTTGTCGTCTTTCGTCTAAAGTGAATGTGAAACTTGTTTTGGGCTTGAACACCTTACCATTGTTCACTATCTGCAAGTGTAATTCATGTCACCTGCAATATTCTTGTAAGTCAATTCTAACCTTTAGGTTATCTTTTGTCTTACCTTTTACATCCATCATTGTGTTGAACAAATTGTCAAAATTATTCCTCTCAATATGTATGACATCAAGGTTGTGTCGGAGAAGATTATCCTTTCAATAAAGAAACTCCCAAAATATACTCTGTTTCGCCCAATTATGAGTGACACCATATCCGGGGAATCTAGAAGATGGAGCCTCGGTAACTTTACTGAAGTTCTGGACCCTCTCCCAAATTTCCTCACTTGAAAGTATCGAAGGTGGCGAATCATATTCCACTTTATTTATTTTGAATGCATTTTTCATCCTTCTAAACTCATGATCATCAGGAAAGAACTAACGGTGACAATCAAACCATGATTGCTTTCGGCCATATTTCAAAGTGAACACTTGACCATTTTCCATGAAGTAAGGACAAACTATCTTCCCATCAATCATCCACCCAGACAACATTTCATACGCAGGAAAATCGTTAATAGTCCACATTAAATTAGCACGCAATTTGAAATTTTGCTTGGTTTATATGTCATATGTTTCAACACCATCATACCATAACTATTTTAACTCATCAATCAAAGGTTGCAAATATACATTAATCAAAATTTTCGTATTACGTGGACCATGGATAATATAATTTAAAAATATATATGGACTAGTCATACGCAACTCAGGTGGTAGATTATAAGGTGTAAGAAACATGCCAGCATGAATATGGTGTCGCAGATATAGAAAAAGGCGTGAAGCTATCTGCACACAAACCTAACCGAATGTTCCTTAGTTCACTAGCATAATCTAGATATGTCCTATCAAAGTACTTCCAAGTAGGGGTGGGCATAGAAAAACCGAATTCCGAACCGAACCGAATTAATTTGGTATTTCGATTTCGGTTTTTTCGGTATTTCGATTTATTTCGGTACAGAAATTTCGATATTTCGGTATTTCGGTTCGGTATACGGTATTGGGTTTTTGATATTTTGGTATTTCGGTATACTGAAATACTGAAATAGTTTAGTCCAAGCCCAACTTTATTTTTATTTTTTAGCCAATAGCTTTAAGCCCACACCTCAAAAGTCCAAAACCCCTAATTCCCTAATTCCTTACCCTTAGGCTTTATCAAGGTTCCACCAAGCAGATTAAGAACTTTTGGAAATTTTGATGCAGGGATAAGAAGTGTATAGGCAGTCAACTATCTTTGGCATTGATCTTGAAAGGACTGTTCAACTATACTTCTTTTTGCTTTAGGATAAAGTATGGCTTTATAATAGAGGCATAAAAGGAACTGTTACTTTTTACATGTAAGTTATAATACTTAGGTGCAAATATTTCTCTTGTATTAGCCAATGGTATTATAAGATGCTTCCTTGCATTGTCTTCGTGTTTAGTCAAATGCTAGTAAATAATACTAGGTGTATTGGTTTCAAAAGTTGAAACGTATCTTTTCAACCCGAAGAGCTACAGATTTGAATAGGCACAAGCCTTATAATATAGATTTGGTTTAAACCGAAACCGTACCGAACCAAAATAAAAAATACCGAACCGTACCGAAATATTTTGATACGGTATTTGGTATACACAATTGATAAACTGAATACCGAAATACCAAACCGAAATTCTTAAATACTGAACCGAAATACCGAATTCCCACCCCTACTTCCAAGCTTCTCTATATGAAGGATGACACATAACACCAGGTGGTCTTCTATTTTCAAAGTGACATCTCATATGAGGAGCAGAACTTATTGACGCATATAACTTCTTTAACCTAAGTATAAGAGATAAATAATGCATCGCCTTCACAACGACCATATTCCTGCTGGAAAGCCTCTTGAAATGAGGCTTTTCACAAAATTTACAGCTTTCTAAATTTGCATCATCTTTATAAGATAACATGCAACCATCTTTACAACAATCAATTCTCATCGTCGAAAGCCCTAACATGGAAACCAATCTCTTTGCCTTATAAAAATCACCAGGTAAGTTGATATTTGGGTCAACTAGTTCACTCATAAGGTCAATGAAAAAGTCCATGGCCGCTTGAGAAATATTCCAATCAGATCTGATACTTAGTAATCTAACTGAACAGACATCTCATAGTATAGACTTCCTTCACGTAGTGGACGACTAGCTTCATCTAACTGTTCATAAAAACGTTTTGCATCATCATTTGGAGTTTGTTCAAAGTTTTCATTGGGCTCACCCCGGAGTGCATCCCAAAAGCATCCACAACCATATCCTGAATTCTAGAATCATGATTTCTATTCTCCACTGAACTACTACTTTAACCAAAAACCATGTTATGAAATATTCCACGGTTACCATCGATCTCTCCATGATTAGTCCACACAAAGTAATTCTCTATACACCCCTTCCTATAAATATGAAGCTTAAATTCCTTCGGTTTTTTAAACTTCACACAATCTCACTTGACACAAGGGAACCTAATCACTCCTTCAATTTGGTATGATGAAAGTGACAATGCATGTCTAATAAAGTCATCAACCCTTTCTACAAAATCCTTCGGCAATCCCCGCTGCTTAGGATAATTCCTATTGTACATCCAAGTATGATGTTCCATCTATAAAAATAAAAACAATTGAGATATTTCCATAAGTATTACAACTACTTAATTTATTCTACAATTATAAATTAATTAAATCAATTTTAGTTAATTAAGATAATTAATTTTTAATATTACAGAAAAAATGTTCAAAATTATCCTTAAAGTTCAACCCATACCCTAAACAATTCAATTAATACCCTAAAAAATTACTAGCCTCACATAACATAAGCTCTATCCGTAAAGTTCAACACTCACCCCTTAAAACTAAATTCATATCCTAAAAGTTCAATTCACAAGCAATGTAAGATCTAATCGAAACCAAAAAATTTTAGGAGGTGGAGAGGGAGGGACAGTGGAGGCGTAATCGCTCATTGACAATGTTTGACCATTAACCGACCAACTTAGGTCAGTTGTTTTTAAAAAAAATTATTTTTTATGTGTTTTTATTTCTTAAAATATTATAAACTATAAGCATATATTTTATTCACATATATACATTTACCATAAATAATTCTACACAATAAGCATAATCTATATAAATAATTATATTAACTAATAGGTTTTAAGAAATTATAAGCATATATTTTATTCACACATATAAATAATTAATCAATCATAATTAAAAATGAAGGTATATATATGAGACGTTTATTTTATTCGAATTCCACATTTTGTCTTATATTCATTCATTTTATACCTAATTACAAATCATATATATTAATAAATATCAGTCAAGACGTTTTACCTTTGTATTCATCTGTCTAAGTTAATTTTATAAGTTATAATTAAGTATATGAGTAATTTCACAAACACAAACACACACACACATTACTACGTACGAAGACTTTATCAATTGATGAATTGATAAACTAATATTAATGTATTTTAAATATGTATTGGAAACCATTAATGCAGAGGAGTTGTCCAACAACATGAAGCAAATAATCATATCTGAGGATGATAGGTAATGCATGCACAACCCTTGGAAGTATTCCATCATCATAAAACTCATGGGTAAGAACCTAGTACACCACTATCTAAAAAGGAAAATCCAAGAGCTATGGAAGATAGACGAAAACTTTCCACTAATTGATCTCGGAGAAGATTACTACACGGTTAAGTTGCCTAAGGAGGAAACCATGACTAGGATACTACATAATGGGCCTTGGTTCATAAATGGGTTTTTTCTTTCTGTAAAAAAATACGTGCCCAATTTTGTATCCAAGAAAGCACATCAAATCTACACTACCATATGAGTACGATTACCACAACTCCCCACAGAATTTTACGATGGAATTATCCTAACAATAATTGGGAACTGCATTGCCAAATTACTTAAAGTGGATGCATGTTGTCACGACCCAAAATCCTAACTCATTTCGTGATGGCGCCCAACAGCGGGGTCAGGCAAGCCAACACTCAATTTACTAAGGTTTCCTTCTTTTTGATTAAACATCTCAACATATACCAAGTTTTAAAGCTTAAAACATTAACCGAAAAAGGGTAATTAACCAGTTTTTAACCAAAAGTTGTCATAAGGAGGCGTGAGCCAATATATATACAGACCATAATCCATAATAACTACTACGTGTGTGTCAGAAACTAGTGTCACAAGTCCTACGGGCATACTAACAGAATATACAGAAGATAAAATATACAGCCCCACTGTCTGAAAGAAATAGACGGGAAATAACAAAAGAAAACTTCATGGTGCTGCCGAGGATCGTCAGTAGAAGCAGCTCACCGTGAAGTCAGGTCCAGCTGTAATCAGAATCTAGTTCCGGTCTGATAACCAGAAGCACCAGCCTCAGAACCTGTACAATTAAGTACAGAAGCGTAGCATGAGTACATAAATAATTATGTACCCAGTGAGTATCCCGTCTAATCTCGAAGAAGTAGTGACGAGAGGTCGACATGACACTCACTAAGGTCCAACAATATAATTTAACAGGATATGATGAAAGCGGTAGGCATGTAAAGGTAGTAAAACAACAAATATTAAAGGCACTGAAATCCAAATAAAACACTGGAAGTATATAAACAATTACTACATTTCCCCCCAAATATCTGTCAAATCAATATCCATGAAAACATCAACACTTTATCATGCGCATACGGGATAAGGACAATCAGTCTGAGCCATAAAAATAATCTTATATGTGCACTGCCGAGGGTCGAACGGCCCGAAACATAAGTGCATCCTTGCCATAAAATAATCATATATGTGCACTGCCGAGGGTCAAATGGCCCGAACCATAAGTGCATCTATCAATCCGTCGTGGTATACGGCCCGCTCCCATGAGAGTGGGGGAAATAACACTCCGCTCGCGGAATGTAAATTGCGAAGCGGTCACATGCACACACAATATTCCTTTAACATTACTTTCTACAAACAATTCCTTCAAAATCTCAAATTCCATAAATCTCAGGGAAACAATACTACATAAAATCAGGAATTCAAGAAACATATAATTCATTTCTAGGAAATTCACAAGGCATGATGTGGCCTAACTACCCGGACATAACAATAATAGCCGCTACGTACGGACTCTCGTCACTTGGTACGTACGTAGCCCCGAAAAACATTAACACATAGAATTTAGATCACCTATGGGGACAATTCCCCCTTACAAGGTTAGAAAGGAGACTCACCTCGTTTCGAATCTACTCCCCGGGTCAAGAATGCGCCCGAAACTCCAAATTTGTCTCCCAAGGACTCGAAACTAATCAAACGTTACGTAAATATATCAAATTATACTCAAAGCATGGAATTCTCCTACTTATTTAGTCAATTCATCATTCTTGAAAAAATCTTAAAATTCACCCCCGGGCCCGCACGCTCGGATTCCAAAAATTCTTGAAGGAAACGCTCACCCATAACCTAAGGATCGTTAATATATGATTTTTGTAATATCCAATTCACGGGAAATTCCCTAAATTCTCGAAAGCCCTAGGTTACTACCCAATTCCCCAATTTTACCATGAAAACCCTAGATTCTAGGATGAAATCTTGTTAAAAGAAATTAAGGAGTGAAGAAAATGAGTTAGAAATCACTTACCAACGTTTTGGAGGAGAAGGAGTGCTTGGAAAAATCACATCTTATGTTTGGGGTCTTGAAAAATGAATAAAATACTGAAAATCCCGCTATTTATACCCCTCTCAAGTTCTCCACCGCGGACCGCGCTAAGAAGACCGCAGACCGCGCAAGGCGACCGCGGCCGCGAGGACTCCCACCGCGGGCCACGAAAAAGGGACAACTGTGATTTTTTGCCTAGCACACCCCGAGACCTACTCGAAACTCACCCGAGCCCTCGGAACTCTAAACCAATAGTGCACACATCCTCGAAAACATCCTATGGACCTATTAGTGTAATCAAATCACCAAACTAACATAGAAATCATCGAATTAAGCCTCAAAATCGATAAAATTTCTCACAACTTTCTTTAAACCTCACTTTTGCCTTTTAGGTCCGAATCACGTCAAATGGATTCCGTTCCTTACCAAATTTCACAGACATATAAAATATAATATATAGGACCTGTACCGGGCTCCGGAACCATAATACGGGCCCGATACCACAGGTTTCACATAGAATTTCATTTTCAAAAACCTTTATATATTTTAGAAAATAATTTTCTTCAAAAATTCATTTCTCGAACTTGGGACCTCAGAATTTGATTCCGGGCATACGCCCAAGTCCCATATTTTCCTACGGACCTTCTAGGACCGTCAAATCCTAGGTCCGAGTCCATTTACTAAAAATGTTGACCAAAGTGAACTCTACTAGATTTTTAAGTACAAAATCATCATTTCATTTGTTTTTCTCATAACGACTTCTCGCGGTGAGATTTAAGGAGGTTCTCTTCACCTCAGAACATAGATTTAGCTATAAATACGCGGTATGAACCATTTTGGGTCATTACAATCTCCACCTATAAAACAAACGTTCTTCCTCGAACGAACATAGAAAGATACGTGAATCGGGAAATAGATGGGGATATCGGCTCCGCATATCAGGCTCGAACTCCAAAGTCGCCTCCTCGACTGGCTGTCCCCTCTACTGGACCTCTATCGCAAAAACTCTCTTGGACCTCAACTGGTGATCCTGTCTATCAATAATAGCAACTGGCTCCTCCTCGTAGCCCAACTTCTCATCCAACTGAATAGTGCTGAAATCAATCATGTGAGAGAAGTCGGCGTGGTACCTCTGAAGCATGGATACATGTGTCACGACCCAAATCGCGATTCAGGTCGCGATGGCGCCCAACGGCGAGGTTAGGCCAGCCAATATAGAAACACTAAGTGTTACCATTCCCCGTTATGCAAATTTCCTCTTTTAACCAATTTTTAAACAGGTATAAACATGATAATGGCGGTGATGTGAAATAAAACTACCAGTGCGGAAAAATCAACCAATAGGCATGTCGCATAACATATGTACAGCCAACAACCCAAAATATACACCTCATGTGTGCCAGGAACTAGTGTCACGGGCAACTACTGAATATACAATGACTACAATATATATAGGGTCTCAGCCTGAATGAAATGGACAGAGAATATAACAAAAGAATTCCAGGGTGCTGCTAGGAAGTTGCCGGGAAAGCAGCTCACCGTGAAGTATGACCACGCTATCAATATCTAGCACTGGCCTGATAATCATATGTAACAGCCTCCAGACCTGTACAGTCAAGTACAGAAAAGAAAAAAAAGTGCAGCATGAGTACATATTAAATAAATATGTACCCAGTGAGTATCCTGCCTAAACTCGAAGAAGTAGTGATGAGAGGTCGACTCGATACTCACTAAGGTCCAACAGTACTAACATATGATAGAATATAATGAAATACATTAAGCATGTCAGGGAAAATAAGCAACAAGTATATATATGTCAAAAGAAGAAATCCAAACAATTACTGAACTAGACAATAAAGCACTTTCAAGGGTAAGACCACCGAACCATACAATAATCACAATTCTTAGATCCGACGTGGCGTACAGCCCGCTCCCACAAGGTACCTTCTGCACTCGTCCTGGCGTACGACCCGATCCCATATTCATTTAAATTTCTTTTCAACACTGCTGTGGCGTACAACCCGATCCCATATATTTCATAATTTCTCAACACCGCCATGGCGTACGGCCCGCTCCCATATATTTCACAATTTTTTTCAATTCCGCCGTGGCGTACGGCCCGTTTCGATATATTTCACAATTCTTTCAATCCGTCGTGGCGTACGGCCTGCTCCCATATATTTCACAATTCTTTCAATTAAGCCTCAGAAGAATAACATGATGCAAAACATAATTTCATAGTACATATGGCGTTACAATAAATCATAGGAAGCATTACAAGGAAAACATATCAGGCATTACAAGAAAAGGCATATAATGCATTACGAGAAGAAGCATACAAGGCATGATGTGGTCCTAACTACCCGGACATAACAATAATAGCCGCTACATACGGACTCTCATCACTCGGCGCGTACGTAAACCCCAGACAATTTACACATAGCATATACATCACCTATGGGGACAATTCCCTCTTACAAGGTTAGAAAGGAGACTATCCTCGTGTCGCATCTACCCCTCGGACCACAATTGCGCCCGAAACTTCGTACTCTATACCCGAGGACTCGCAACTAGTCAAAAGGTGTGAAATTAGATCAATGCATGCACAATGTGAGAAATTATCTTAGCTATTCAATAAAGTCGCCATTCTAGAAGAATTTCCGAATACCAACCCCGGTCCCGCATGCTCAAATTCCGAGAATTCTCGAAGGGATCACTCACCCATAACCTAAGGATCATTAATGTGTGATTTCTACTTAAATTCATGGCCTAAAACGGTTAATCACAAAATCCTCAAGAACCCAAAAATTACTACCTAATTCTATGATTTTTGGATGATTTAATAGTGAATTTAACTCGCAATTAATGTTAAAGCTAGAAGATTATGGGGTTTAACTTACCTCTTACAGTGGGTGGTCGTGGGAGGTGCTTCCCAAACTTGGATTCTCTCTAATGGAAGTTGGTGGTGAGAAAAATAAAGAAAAACCCGTAATTTGGACATTTAAAAGGGGCTAGCAACAGTGATTTCCGCACCTGCGACGTTGGGACCGCAGGTGCGGTCCCGCACCTGCGAGAAAACCACCGCCCGTGCAGAAAAAGGGCCTGGGACCCAGGCATCGCACCTGCGGAGGGGTTTCCGCACCAGCGGACCCGCTCCTACGGAATTTGTTCCACACCAGCGGACTTTGGGAATAGGGGCTGAGGATCGCACCTGTAGAAGGATTTCCGCACCAGCGGACCCGCTCTTACGGAATTTGTTCCGCACCAGCGGACTTTGGGCCAGGGGGCTGAGGATCGCACCTGCGGTCACACCAGTAACAGCTGCACCATAAATTGTTTTAGCTGGTTTTTGGCCTCGTGTGGTGTCCGGAAGGCACCTGGGCCCACTCGAGCCCCCGTCCAAATATACCAACAAGTTTGTATACATGATACGGACTCGCTCGAACTTCCGGAACATGGAAAACAACAACGAAACTCAAAATTCCACCCCAAAACCAAATTGAATCAAAACTAAGAACTTGAAATTCTAGAATTCACTTCAATGCGCCGAACTGGCCTAAACTACTCGAAATGACTTCAAATTTTGCAGACAAGTTATAAATGACACAACGGAACTATTCCCGGTCTCGTAATTCCATTCGGACCTCGGGAACATTAAATCACATTCCAAACCAAATTTCAAATTCTATGAGATTTCTCAAAACATCATTAACTCCAATGTTTTTCCTCATTTGATCCGAAACCAATCAAATCAAGTCTGTTTCTTACCAAATTTCACAGATAACTTAAATAACACATATTGAACCTGTTTCGAGCGCCAAAAATCATAATACGGGCCCGACAGCACAGGTTTCACATCAAGGTTCATTTTCATAAGCCTTTAATATTTTTATAAAATAATTTTCTTTGAAAATTCATTTCTCGGACTTGGGTCCTCGGAATTCGATTCCGGGCACACGCCCAAGTCCCATATTTTCCTACGGACCTTCTGGGACCGTCGAATCACGGATCCGAGTCCGTTTACCAAAATTTTTGACCAAAGTCAACTTTATTCAATTAATTATCATAAATTAAACTCTTAATCAAGTTTTCACATAAAGGCTTCCCGGCTACGCGCCCGAGCTGCGCACACACATCGAGGTGAGATTAATGGAGGCTTTCGGGGCCTCGGAACACAGTCTAAATTAGATGCACATAAGATGACCCCTTTTTGGGATCATCACAATCTCCTCCTCTAAAACAAACGTTCGTCCTCGAACGGACATGGAGTCGTACCTGATGAGCCGAATAGCTGTGGATACCTTCTCCGCATGTCCTCCTCGGACTCCCAAGTTGCCTCATCAACTGGTTGGCCTGTCCACTGGACCTTTAAGGCAGAAATTCTCTTAGACCTCAACTGGCAGTCCTGTCTATCAATAATAGCAACTGGATCCTCCTCTAAGCCTAATTTCTCATCTAGCTGAATAGTGCTGAAATCAATCACGTGAGAGAAATCGGCATGATATCTCCGGAGCATGGATACATGAAATACCGGATGAACTCTCGATAAGGCAGGAGGCAAAGCGAGCTCATAAGAAACCTCCCTGACTCGCCTCAACACCTCGAAAGGGCCTATAAACCTGGGGCTCAGCTTTCCCCTCTTCCCGAATCTCATAACGCCCTTCATCGGCAAAATCTTCAACACAACCTTACCTTCCTCCATAAATGCTACATCACGCGCCCGCTGATTCGCGTAACTCTTCTGTCTGGACTGAGTTGTATAAAGCCTTTCCTGAATAATCTTCACCTTTTCCAAGGCATCTCTCACCAGATCTGTACCATATAGCTTGGCCTCGCCAGGCTCAAACCACCCAATCGGAAAATGACATCGCCGACCATATAAAGCCTCGAATGGAACCATCTCGATGCTGGACTGATAACTGTTATTGTATGGAAACTTTGCCAAAGGCAAGAACTTGTCCCATTGACCGCAGGAATGGGCATCTGCTGAAATAGGCCTCCTGGTCTGTGGTGCTCGTACTTGACCTGCTGACAATTGAGACACCTAGCCACAAACTGCACTATATCTTTCTTCATCCGCCTCCACCAATAGTGCTGCTTCAAATCACGGTACATCTTTGTCGTACCTGGGTGAACAGAATACCGAGAACTATGGGCCTCTTCCAAAATTCTCTTCCTCAAGCCATCAATATTAGGAACACATAAACGGCCCTGGAGTCTCAAGACACCATCCTCGCCCAAACTAACCTCCTTGGCCCTGCCATGGACCACTGCATCCCGTAGCTCTGCAAGGCATGGATCATGAAACTGTCGAGCCTTAATCTCCCCCAACAACGAAGACTGAGCAACTACATGAGCCAGAACTCGACGAGGCTCTGAAAGGTCCAATCTCACAAGGCGATTGGCCAAGGACTGAATGTCCAAGGCTAAGGGTCTCTCCTCAGCTGTAATGTAGGCCAAGCTACCCATACTCGCTGCCCTCCTGCTCAAAGCATCCGCTACTACATTCGCCTTGCCCAGGTGATATAAAATAGTGATATCGTAATCTTTTAACAACTCAAGCCATCTTCGCTGCCTCAAGTTAAGGTCCCTCTGCTTAAGCAAGTACTGCAGGCTGCGGTGGTCAGTATAGACCTCACAAGATACACCATATAGATAATGCCGCCATATCTTCAAAGCATGAACAATCGCCGCCAACTCCAAATCGTGCACAGGGTAATTCTTTTCATGAACCTTCAGCTGTCGCGAAGCATAAGCAATAACCCTGCCATCCTGCATCAGCACACACCCCAACCCGACGCGTGAAGCGTCGCAATACACGGTATACATCCCAGAACCGGAAGGCAATGACAGAACATGTGCTGAGGTCAAAGCTAACTTGAGCTTCTGAAAGCTCGCCTCACACTCGTCGTACCACCGAAACGGGGCATTCTTCTGAGTCAATCTGGTCAGTGGGGCCGCAATAGAGGAGAACCCCTCCACGAATTGTCGATAATAGCCTGCTAGGCCCAAGAAACTCCTGATCTCTGTAGCTGAAGTAGGACACGTCCAACTCTGAACCGCCTCAATCTTTTGAGGATCAACCTTGATACCTTCCCCGGATACCACATGCCCCAAAAATGCCACGGAGTCTAACCAGAACTCACACTTGGAGAACTTAGCATACAACTTCTGTTCCCGCAAGGTCTGGAGCACAACTCTCAAGTGTTGCTCATGCTCACCCAGGCTCCGTGAATAAATCAAGATGTCATCAATGAAGACGATGACGAAGGAATCAATATACGGCCTTAATACCCTATTCATCAAGTCCATGAACGCTGCTGGGGCATTAGTCAAACCAAAGGACATCACCACGAACTCATAATTGCCATATCTGGTACGAAATACAGTCTTCGGAACATCTGGAGCCTGAATCCTCAGCTGATGATAACCCGATCTCAAGTCAACCTTAGAAAACACACGAGCACCCTGTAACTGATCAAACAAATCATCGATGAACGGCTGAGGATACTTATTCTTAATGGTAACCTTATTTAGCTGGCGATAGTCAATGCACATCCGCATAGACCCATCCTTCTTCTTCACAAATAAGACTGGAGCACCCCACGGCGACACACTCGGCCTGATGAACCCCTTGGCCAACAACTCCTCAAGCTGCTCTTTCAACTCCTTCGGCTCCTTAGGAGCCATACGATAGGGGGAATGGAAATAGGGTGAGTATCTGGGGCCAAATCAATACAGAAGTCAATATCTCGATCTGGAGGCATGCCTGGAAGATCCGAAGGAAACACATCCGGAAACTCTCGAACAACAGGCACTGAATCAATGGTAGGAGACTCGACGGTGGTGTCCCGCACATAAGCGAGGTAGGCCAAACAACCCTTCTCGACCATGTGCCGAGCCTTTATGAAGGAAATAACCCGGTGGGAGGCACTAACTGAAGAACCCCCTCCATTCTAGTCCAGGCGACTCAGGTATGGCTAAAGTGAATGTCTTGGCATGGAAATCTAACACAGCATGATAAGGGGATAGCCAATCCATGCCTAGGATAACCTCAAAATCAATCATATCCAGCAATAAAAGATCTTCTATGGTATCGAAACCGTAGAAAGTGACCACAAAAGATCGGTAGACTCGGTCTACCACCACAGAATCACCCACAAGAGTAGGCACATATAAAGGAGAACACAAGGACTCACGAGGGATATCCAGAAAATGAGAAAATAGTACAGATACATATGAATGCGTGGATCTTGGATCAAATAGTGCCGAAGCCTCCCTACCACATACTGAGATAATACCTGTGATTACGGCATCTGAGGCCACTGCATCTGATCTAGCCGGAATGGCATAAAATCTGGCTGAGGCTCCTGAAGACTGAACTCCCCCAGAGTGAACAGGAACTAACTGACATCCTCCTGACTAGCCTCCCCCTCTAGGACGGCCCCTGCCGACCTGTCCTCCACCTCGAGGCGGCCAAACTGCTGGTGCTGAACTCCTAGGCTGATAACTCTGCTGCACTGCCTTGCCCCGATACCTGGAACAAAACCTCCATGTATGACCCGGATCCCCACACTCAAAACAACCTCCTGGTGCTACAGCCCGCTGCCCGAAAGAGGAAGAAACCTGAATAGCTGGAGGGCGGTGTGAACCCTCTGGTAAGGCACTGAAATAGGAACTAGAGGACCTCTGATGACTGGAATAACTGCTGGGTGCACCCTGGGTGGCTGGGGGACGATAGGAACGCTCTGGCATAACGCCGAACTGAGGCCTCGCTGAAATACCCCTGGGAGGTAGTGGAGGTGCTGAAAATGGGGGCCTACTGAACTGGCCGCCTCCGAACTGACCTCTACCCCTAGCTGGAGCACCCCTGAAGTCACCTGTGACCCTGACCCTCTTGTCCTGCTAACCTGGCTGACCCTGCTCCCTGATCCTCAAACGGTAACCCTCAATCCGTCGAGCTATCTCGACTACAAGCTTTTATGGGGTACCCATCTCTACCTATCTTTCCATAGAGGCCCTAATACCTGGATGCAAGCCCGCCACAAACCGCCGCACCCTCTCGACATCAGTAGGCAATATCATAAGGGCATGGCGAGACAACTCGGAAAATCTAGCCTCATAATCAGTCTCTTACATCTGCCCCTGCTCTAGTCGCTGAAACTGACCCCGTAGCTCCTCCCTCTCAGAAGGTGGAATGTATCTGTCTGGAAACAACTGAGCGAACTGATCCCAGGTGACAGGAGGAGAATCTGCTGGCCTG
>ML280552.1:0-12181 GCA_005239495.1 Nicotiana undulata
AGTGGCTAACTCGATCAAATACAGTATCGAGTGCCAGTCGTGCCTCCCCTAGTTTGGGGGCGTTACAAATGGCTAAGTGTAGACATGGTAGTAGACAGTTATAACAGGTAAGATTAGGAGCAAACAATAGTCATAAGCATATAAGTCATAAGTAGGATAAGCGATAACAGGTAAAAGGTTCAGGGGGATCATGGGACACATGATACTTGAACAGGAAAGAGATGGCCTAACAGATGTATACAAGAATAGGTAAAGCAAGTATTGACTTAATCATAAACATGTTAAGAGATAAGCATGGCAAGTATCAACAGACAAACAGGGAGTTAATTACATATTGAACAGTAGCGACATAGGTAGAAAACAATTAAGAATATGATATACTGAAGTAGTAATAACCACGTTGGTTTGGGACTTTTAAATTAATCAGGACATACCAGCAATAAGAGAGCACAGCAGAATGTAAGAGCCAAGTATGAGCACAATATTAGTCTTGGCTTTTCAGCCGGCTAATAATAGTCAAGAGCAGGGAACAACAGTAGAGAAAAGGAGAAAAGAGAGAAATAGCACAAGAGAGAACAATGTTTGTTGTTGTAGGTGTTTGTGATATGCAATGTATCCGTGTTTCCAAAGAGGAAAAACAACTCTTTATATAGTTTGAAAGACGAGTAGTTCACGGGTGAGGAGTGCACAAACATGGAAATAAAACCAATTAACACTAATTAAGACAAACTGGACTCCTTTAATTAAGGAATCTAGTTTCAAACGGTATAGTCAAGGCGTAATAAGGAAAGAAAATAAGTCAAGTAAGGCTGATTAGGGAAGAAACATTCACATATTTCACAAATGAAACCAAGTACATAGTGGGTAATTAAGGAATATTGAACTAACTGTGTATAAAGTAAAATAAGGCATCCGTTTGAAATTAGTCAAGAGAATCTCGAATTCAATCACAGGAAATCCCAAGTAATTAAGGAAAGCATCACACAGGTATAGAAGTTATTCAAAAATAGGTACAGACTTATAGGCAGAATATACAGGACCATGTATTTAAGGAAAATATCACAAGCGGGGATTTTTTACACAATTGAATCAATATAAATCAACCAGTAAAGAGCCAGTAGGCTAAAGGTCGGAACTTTCAAGAGTTCATCAGCAATCACTTATCATCACAAAGAGGTACTCATAGAAATTAACAGGAAGAGGTCATAGTAGCGGATTAAATAGGAATCATAGAGAATACATGGATGCATACAGTCAAATAACAAAGAACAACCTAGAATACTTAGGGATCGAGTGCTGGAGAATGGGCACCCTGCGGTGGTCGAACCTGAGAGGGCAAAGGTAGGGCATCGGGACCCTGCGGTAGCACCCCTTTTCTCCCGCTCAAACTTTCTTTAACATAAAATCAGGAGATAATGGCTTGAACATAGTAGAGATGTTTACAAATCAAAGGAAAATCGTTTTGAGAACAGGGTCGAGAAACCCTAGTTTCAAAAGGAGACAAAAATGCTTAAAACTTGAAGAATCGTAATGATCGAGTAGAGGATAGTTCAAAACATAAAATAATGAGTTGAAATCGTTTGAAATACAGAGGTTATAAGAGATTTAGTTCGAGATTAGGGTCTCACAAGAAACAAGAGAGAGAAGTAAGAGAACCTGGCTGTGAAACTTAGGAACAATGGTGTTTATAGCACCATCGAGTCAAAACCCATTGGAGAAAGGCCGGAAATAACCCAGGCAAAGCTTCAGTGGTGGTCTGGCATGGTTGAAACACATGAAGGCCTCAAAGATGAAGAGACCGGAGAGATAAGGCTTCAAGGCGGCTGGTGGTCGAAAGGGGAGAGACTGGAGGTGGCCGGAGAGAGGCTGAGGGCCATCGGAGAAGACGAACCAGAAGGTTCTAGAGAGAAGGAGGAGAGGAAGAGACGGATAGAGAGAGAGAGGTTCTCGAAAGAATNAGCTCAGATCTGATCGGGGTTGGGCCGAGTAGAGAGACGATTTGGGCTGGGTCATTTGTGGGTTGGGTGGGTTGGGTAATTGGTTTAAAAAATGTGGCTACAATTTAAACAAAAATGAGGCTAGGTGTTAAATACCCAATAAATAGATAATTAATTAATTAAAAATATCTAATAATTGTGAAAAGATGAAATTAAGTTTAAATTACAATAATTAACTAGTATTAAGTGTAAGAAAACATAAATTTCGATTTTTTTAAAAAGGGTATAAAATGTCTAATTAGGCCATAATTGCAAAGATGGTTGTAATTGCAATTAAATAAGACCAAATTGGCCAATTTATGAAATAATTGGATTTTAATGGATAGAATTAAATAACATACTGAGCTAGGAAATATTTTGAAATCATTTAGAGCATAATTTATTAATTATTTTAAATATGAAATATTAAATAAACATGGAAATAATTTAAATAAAAATATGGAAAAATAGGAAAAATCCTCATTATTGCAAAGAGTAATTTTGAGAGCTTATATGCAAGTTTGAAAATAATTTAAGGAAAAATTGGGTATCAACAGACAACATAATGTTTTGCCCAACTCTGCTTCATTATGCGACGCATATGCGGTCCGCATAGTTGTTTTGCGATCGCAAAATGGTCGCAAATCCAGCCTTTGGTAATTTGATCATACCTTTGTGTAGGAATGTCCAAATAACGAACGGTTTGATGAGTTAGAACTAGACTCGAAGACCTTTCATTTGATAGGTTTTTCATCACATAAAATATTATATATACTTATATATGCTCGTTCAAAGTGTAAACTTGTGCGAACTCATTTGGAATTTTAGCCTATTATGAAATTTTCCCATTTGACTTAGAATTGGGCCTCTCCTTTGACCCCACATTACTTATTATATGACTTATACACATCCTTACCATATCCAATTCATTTACATCACATGTATAGCACATAAAATATTATAATTAGCCAACCTGGCATTCCGAAATCCTAAATTGGTTAGCAAAAATTTTCCGAGGCCTTACACAAAGGAGCACTAACATGGTACTCTCTTCTAAGAACAAGTACGACCCTTATATGGGACCTTAGGATCTAGAAACTCGTCCTAGGTTTGAAAATGCCCGGTCAGAATACAGACCATCAAATAGAGATATTGGCTCATCCTCATCAAGATCCAGAAAGGATCGGGATGAACGAAGCAGAGGTAATACAAGAATTGGAGACCACAACTTCAATGTAAGTACTTGTGAATTAATCACAGTGCTTAGAAATATGGGTGATAAGGTTTGATGGCCCAAAGAAATTAGGTCAAACCCAAATAGAAGGAATCCAAACTTCTGGTGTGAATTCCATAAAGATCATGGACACCGAACGTCAGATTGCAGGTTTTTGCAAGGTGAGGTTGAACAATTATTAAAACATGGCTATCTAACAGAATTGTTTAGTGAAAAAGGTAAGCAAGCATATAAGAAGAACAGGCAGGAGCCCCAAAACCACCGTCTCCAAAACGAACGGTCAACGTGATACATGGAGGTGAGGAGGTGAACGGAATAATCTACAAAAGAAGCACAAAATTCACAATTATGCACGGGAATTGGATTCTGTCACAACCCAAAACCTATGGGTTGTGACGGCGCCGGACACCACTGTCAGGCAAGCCGACCCCTTAATCAGTTGGAACACTTTCATGTTTAACATTATAGAATCGAAGCCTCTTCTTGCATTTTCATTGTTAAATAAATAAATTTCGTAATTTAAATATGGCAAGAAAACCAACTTAATACCAAAAAGAAATACCAAAACATCACCAGAACCCGGTGACACAAGTCCATGAGCAATTTCTAAGGATTTATACAATTATACAACGCTTGTCCGAAAAACAAATTGGACAAAGGCAATAAATATAAAATGTAAGTACACAGAAGGGAGACTCCGGCAGCTGTGGAACGCCTCTGGAAGAATGTAGCCCGTATAAGTCTTCAAATCAATCACTGTACTATAAAGGTACCTGTGCAACAAAATGCACAGAAAGTGTAGCATGAGTACATATACATATATGTACCCAGTGAGTATCCCGTCTAATCTCGAAGAAGTAGTGACGAGAGGTCGACACGACACTCACTAAGGTCCAACAGTATTATATAACAATGATAAAACGAATAAAAGCAGAAGACATGTAAGACAATGAGTAGCAATTATGTATAAAGCACAGAAATCCAAGTAAGTACTGGAACGGTAACAATGGCCACTTTCTTTCCCCCAAATATCAAACATAAGTCAATATCCATGAAACAATGCCAAATAATCATGCGCACACAGGAATAAAACAACCGACTGGAGTCATGAGGGAGAATAGCTATGCACTGCCGGGGATCGACCGGCCCGTACACAGAGTGCATGCTTAACAATGTAATTATATCATGTCATAGTGAAGAATAGCTATGCATTGTCGGGGATCGACCGGACCGTACCAAGAGTGCATTCTTAACAATAATCTGCCTACGCACTGCGAGGGGATCGATCGGCCCGTACCAAGAGTGCGTCTATCAATGTAATCATATCCTATCATAGTGTAACTTCGTCCATGCAATGCCGGAGATCGACCGGCTCGTACCAAGAGTGCATTCTTAATTAGTTCCATGTGCACTGTCGGGGATCGACCGGCCCGTACCAAGAGTTCACTATAAATTCGCCGTGGCGTACAGCCCGCTCCCATAAGAGTGAAGGAAATTACATATCGCTCGCGGGATGTAAATTACGAAGCGACAACATGCGCACACAGAATGCAAAGTTCGTTTCACCACAATCCTTTCCCATTATTTAAGTAAATGAAAGCTCGGGGAAACAATAATATCTTACATGAGTACAAAACTTATAAGTCATTTCCTTTCCTTTCATAATACTTTCCATAAATAATTTATTTCATATTCCTTCCCGTAAGTCAATTCATTTCATAATATTTTTCCGTCAAAACAATTTCCTTCAATATTATTTTAAGATCCATAAATCTCAGAGAAACAAAACCACACAACAGGATATTATAACATACATATAATTCATTACAAGAAGTATACAAGGCATGATATGGGGCCTAACTACCCGGACATAACGATAGTAGCCGCTATGTACGGACTCTCGTCACTTGGTACGTACGTAGCACCAGCAAACAATTACATGCAGTATGTAGAACACCTAAGGGGACAATTCCATCTTACAAGGTTAGAAAGGAGACTCACCTCGCTCTGAAGATTCATCACCGGCTTCGAAGCCTCTACGACGACTAAAATGGATGCGCAACGCTCCCAAACTATCCAAATAACGATAATTCAATGAAAATATACTCAATAGATCATAACCAATTCAAATTACAAAGTTCCTCAGCCCGACTCAATGAAATGACCAAAATTCCCTCGGGCCCACGTGCCCGGCCTCTAAAATTCTTGAAGAAAATACATACCCAAAGCTTTACTAATTCAATTACACATTTTACTCAATTATTCATGCTCAATTCGTGGCTAAAATCCAAATTTCTAGGTTTTCTTCAAAATACTAATGTTTCCACAAATTTTCCCTAATTTTCATGTTCTAATCCTTGATATAATCTTGTATTTAACTTGGAAATAAGTAGAATGATCTTACCTCTGATGCTTGGTTGAAATATTCCTTGAAATGCTCTCAAAATTCGTCCATGGCATATGTAAAATGAGGGAGAAATGCCAAAATCCCGTTTTAAATCAACACTGCCCAGAACTGACCCTCTGCGATCGCACCACAGGCTTCTGCGATCGCACAGGCCTTCCATGCTGCTTCAAAAATTCCTCCAGTGCGTTCGCATAAGTCCTCATGCGTTCGCCCAAGCCTAAGCCCCAGAAGCCTCCAAGCGCACCTTGTGCGATCGCACAAGATCACCTGTGGTCGCACAGGCAAATTCTCTGCAGCCTAAATTTTCCTTCTATGCGATTGCATACCTTCAGGTGCGATCGCACAAGCCAAAATTCCAGCCCTCTAATTTCTTCTCCGCGATAGCATTTCAAAGGCCACGATCGCGCAGCACGCCAGATACACCAGAAAACCAGCAACAGAAATTCAACCCGAAATGCCCTGAAACACACCCGAGGCCCTCGGGACCCTGTCCAAACACACGACTCTGTCCCATAACATCCCACGAACTTTCTCGAGGCTTCAAATCACATCAAACAACACCGAACTCACGAATAGCACTAAAATCCAACTTTATGAACTTTGAAATTTCTAACTTTCACATCAGATGCCGAAACCTATCAAATCACGTCCGATTGATCTCAAATTTTTCACACAAGTCATATTCGACATTACGGACCTGCTCCAACTTCCGGAATCGCATTCCGACCCCGGTATCAAAATTTCCATTTGCGGTCGAATTCTTCAAAAACCTTCAGTTTTCTATCTTTAGCCAAATGACCTTAAATTGACTTCCGGATATCCTAATTCACTTCCGATCGCGCTCCCAACTCCAGAATCACCATACGAAGCTGTTCCCAGACTCGGAATCCCAAACAGACATGAATATCATTGGAATGTACTTCAAGCCAAACTTAGGAAATTTCTTCAATAATGATGACTTCTACAATATACACTGAAACGCTCTCGGGTTATCCAAAACCCGTTACGAACATACGCCCAATTCCGAAAATATCATACGAACCTGTTGGAACTCTCGGATCCTGATTCTGAGGTCGTTTACTCAAAATCCCAGCCTTACTCGATTTCTTCAACTTAAGACTTCTTAAATGAGAATTATCCTTTAAATTCAACTCCGATCTTCCTGAATTTCAGTTCCGACCATATGCACAAGTCAATATACCTTAAATGAAGTTGTTCGTGACTCCCAACTGCTGAACGACGCGCTAGATCTCAAAACGACCGGTTGGGTCATTACATTCTCCCCCACTTAAACGGACGTTCGTCCTCGAACGTGCCAGGGACTGCCCCAGAATTACCTGGAATCACTGTTTAACACCTCGTGCACCTGCCCATGCTACCACAACCTAGTTGAGCACATAAGCTTGATCAAATCTGAAGATATCCTCCTATATTCATACAATAAGCTCCGTACTTAGTTCTAACATCTGAAATTCTCTTCCAGGCATGTTTTTAACATTTGAACACCGAATCAAATACCACACGAGGCACAAAACACAACGGCATGCCCTTGCTGAATCGGCACTACACATCGCCTGATCCATTATCTGACCACAATGACGCTCCCTGGATTTTAATAGCCAGAATTCTGCGACTTTGATGCTCTCAAAGCACCTTATAAGTTACATTCATACATTATGCTATAACACTGATGATACCACCACAGCGGAGGAAATGTGTAGGAATTCATAACCATCTGCAGTGTTAACCACACATTGATAACCTTCCTCTAAACTTAGATCATCATCTCATTGCAAATCAATAATGGCAACTCCCTTGCAATAAACTCGCATAATCCTAACACACCGATCCAAAATTTATCAATCTCGTCTCACCCAATATGAACTGCTCAGATAACCAGTCACCCCAGGCATAACCAACAGTCTCAAACGATGCCATAATGCGCCAAAGGCCACAATCCTAACACGACACATAAGGAAACGACATCAGGAAGGGGACTACCCGACTCACGCTATAAATATGAACTTTCCTCAAGGAAATAGGAAGTAAAACACAAGAATAATCATTATCGGAGTCTTACTCAACATCACACTGTTTCGGCGCGCAACCCGATCCAAATAACATACCTGTGGCGGCGGGCCACTTGATCCCCTCATATGATTTACATAAGGAAATATACACGAAGCTGAATTGCCTACTATTACAAGTCACTGAATATCGGTCACAAGCACGCTAAGTGCATAATACCATTCAGGGGAGACTGATAGAGCCATATGCTACAAAACTCCAGTACGACTGAGGTGTGATATATAATCTGAATCTTAGGAGCCATCCTGCTCACATCACCACATCACTACGCGGAATCTCAACACGTAAGAAGTTACCAAGCCGTTTCACAACTCACACGGCATAATCGCAATATCACATGAATTTGACGAAGACGGGACATTACCTGATATCCCAATGCCCCTCCTTGAGGAGTGCCATACTGAAATTAACACCTCTGACTCGCATGAAGCCCAAAATCTTGTTTAAGTCAATTCACTCACTTCAAGCAGATTCTGCTCGCATTGAACTAGGCTAATAGCCTTACCTGGGTCCAAACAACCCGCCTCCTTTTTCTTATACACACAAGGACAACCATCATAGCCGAGATAAACACCCCGCAATCCACAACCAACTGAGCCGAGCGCCTTCCAGGCATAAATTCTCAATTAAGCAACATTACACTCCTTTATACTTGGTCTAATTCTACAATCAATCAGGTGACTACAAGTCATGCTTACACAATCTTCCCGTGGTCACACTCCCACGACTTTCCACACAAGGCAACAAGTATGCATATCAATACCACCGACCATCCTAAGGCTGTAAAACAATTCAAGGACCTGTAACCAGGATACAAGCCTCTTTCACTAAACACCGAACTCAGATGACACTGAAGACAATATCAGTTTATTCTAATCATTTAAAACCTTTGGTCTTGCTCCTTCGTGCATCATGACATCCTTGTTAACACGGTCTTGCTCCTCCGTGCATCATGACATCCTTGTTAACATCGAACTGCAAATCTCGATTCTTACTTCCAGTTACATACCACTTATTGCACATAACATGCCAATATGGAATAGCATAGGAAGTTCCATCATAACTCCTGAACCACTAACAGGGTGAACACTTCATCACATATAGAAACCTTTTATTTTCTTTAACTCATAAGAACCATAAAAACACATAAGTGAGCTCTCACAATCACAATACATGCAAATCCTTAAGTAGTGGTCTGAACCACCATAAACCTTCCGGGATCCGCCTACACCTGACAGGCCATAGCACTTGAATGCTTCCAAATGAAATCTATTACGACGGCCGACGAGCCCCACACACATCTGCACAAACCATTCACGTACTCAATCATACCGAAGGAATTGATCACTGTTGTACATGCGCCGTTCCATCATGGCTAACCAATCCATCTTCTTTTAATCATCTTTAATTGCCTCAGGATAATAGTAACTTCTTTCAACTCATAGAAGCTCAACCCTCACTCATCCTGAGTGACCTTGATTCACGAGACCATGCTGCCTAAATTCCGCAACCTGTCTCATAACCTCCTGATAATCTTTGATGAAACAACATAGGACACTCCAACCATTTTCCTTCCCCTCAGAGATTATGTTGCAGAAGCTCGATTCTCAATCATACAGCTGCCTGAAACCCTTAAACACCACAACTTCTAACCTTCGAATTCACTAGGACCACTACTAAGAGTCACTCACTCTGACTGGCCCCGAATACAATCAACTCCAAGGCTCTTCTAGCACATGAACATGCTCTCAATAAAGCACGTGACTGAGTCACTTCCCTTATAACTTGCCTAAGCCTTAAGCACAAATTCTAAATCTTCCATAGTCTAACCCTGGTCCAATAGGACCAACTTCGTAGACATATCGAATGCCATACTCAATTACCGCTTTACTCCTTCCTCTTAGTTGTAACAAGTTGCCAATACACTGAAAATCTGCAATACCATGAGGACACAACCTTACAACCCAACTACTGGTGGTGGGACTCCCCCACTTAGCCCGAAGCTACTCCTTGCACCACTCCACACACTGCTGAGATCTTTTCTTTTTTGTTGACATGACCTTGCTCAACCAATCCGTCCAATTCCTCTGAATTTCCCTATTAGCATCCCCCAAATACTCGAATCCTCTAGCACTACTCGCACATTCTGCCTCCTACCGACTAGCCACGAGGACTTCGCACAGAACTTACTATCCCTACAACCGCTAACCTACTCACAGAAGACAACCCACCAGAGGAAACTAGCCAACTAACACCTACCATTAAGCTATGATTCTCACTTTCTTCAATAACAAGACCCCCGTCCTAAGCCTGTCCTCATTCACCGACTTTACTTGTCCGACCGCTCCTCGGGGACATCCACCATGCGCGCGACAACAACTTCTGATTCCAAGCTATGTTGCATCCTTCTTCATCCCAATAACTCCTCTTGGTGGCATCTAACCTTCCGCCGAATAACCAATATTTCGATTTAAGCTTGTGGACCTACCCCTTGTCCACAAAATTTCTCAAATCACTTTAACTCCTCCCTAAGCTAGGCAACCGCCTTACCACTGAACTCATAGGCTATACTGCCACTTCTTACTTAGTTGGACTCATTCCTTTAAGCAAGAACCCTACTTTCGCCTCCGACGCCTGGCATTTAGAGATTTAGCCGCTACCTGACACTTTTCACATGGCTCCCTTCATCCCATGCTTCTCAGTTGCGGCCTCAATCCAATATTATTCTCTGTAGCTCTTGAACCATCAGATCCCCACGACTTCAAACTCTATGCTGATCAAATTTCTTGAGCTACCTTCATTAGAAATGCTCATTCAATACCTTAACCACTGCACACCACGGTCTATAACAAATGCTTCTTCAACACCGCTTCACAACACTCTAAACCTAGGCAACCGAAGAACTAGAGCATCAGCGAACTCAACATGTTCTATTCGATCAAACATCGGTACCACAACACGGGTGAATACTCCACCTTGCTCGATAACACCAAGCTTCATTACTATTATCACCCAAGCCTGACCATTTATAATCCAAATGCGTTTCCTCCGCCGAAACAAAAATACTGAAATCTCGAAATCACACTCTGAGAAGACCTCCGTTCAAACCGTTCATCACCCCAACACATGGGCAAACGTTCTATCCTCATATCAACATCGCTCCATAACCAATCGTAAGTTTCATAACCACCTGATCATGTCTTCAAAGTATTCAGAAACACAATTACTGAGCTGATACAACATATTATTCTTCTGCAGGGCAACAACAATAGCCCCAACCAACTGCACGTGGAAAACATCTCGCACCATATCCGTAGCACCATTTCAATTCATCAACTCCTCGAATCATAGCAAGGGCTTCGCGACGTATAAGATTGAGTAGGAAGAAATATAGGCATAAGCCCTATTGGAATCAAATCGCACGATGAGGAATCAAGAAGGGAAGTACTCCTAACAGCCATGTAGCCTCTCGAAGATAAGTATTGACATCTCCGTACCGATCTGCAAGACTCAACTAGACTTGCTCATGACTCGTGAACCCTACGGGAACCTAGAGCTCTGATACCACGTTGTCACGACCCAAACCCTATGGGTTGTGATGGCGCCGGACATCACTGTCTGGCAATCCGCCCCCTTAATCAGTTGGAACACTTTCATGTTTAACATTTTAGAAGCAAAGCCTCTTCTTGCATTTTCATTATTAAATAAATAAATTTCGTAATTTAAATATTGCAAGAAAACCAACTTAATACCGAAAAGAAATACCAAGACATCACCAGAACCCGGTGACACAAGTTCATGAGCAATTTCTAAGGATTTATACAATTATACAACGCTTGTCTGAAAAACAAATTGGATAAAGGCAATAAACATAAAATGTAAGTACACAGAAGGGAGACTCCGGCAGCTGTGGAACGCCTCTGGAAGAATGCAACACGTATAAGTCTCCAAATCAATCATTGTACTATAAAGGTACTTGTGCAACAAAATGCACAGAAAGTGTAGCATGAGTACATATACATATATGTACCTAGTGAGTATCTCGTCTAATCTCGAAGAAGTAGTGACGAGAGGTCGACTCGATACTCACTAAGGTCCAACAGTATGATATAACAATGATAAAACAAATAAAAGCAGAAGACATGTAAGACAGTGAGTAGCAATTATGTATAAAGCACAGAAATCCAAGTAAGTACTGGAACGGTAACAATGTCCACTTTCTTTCCCCAAATATCAAACATAAGTCAATATCCATGAAACAATGCCAAATAATCATGCGCACACAGGAATAAAACAACCGGCTAGAGTCATAAGGGAGAATAGCTATGCACTACCTGGGATCGACCGGCCCGTACCAAGAGTGTCACGACCCAATTCTCCCTCTGACTGGGTCTCGTGACGGCACCTAGTCTGGACGACTAGGTAAGCCTATTACTTAAGCGAAATTTAGATAAAACAGGTAAATCAGTAGTAAGT
>ML280553.1:646-17112 GCA_005239495.1 Nicotiana undulata
AAAATACTACACACTTAGATATACAATACAAAGCAAGGAAATGAAGAAATAAACACAAATGGGTAAAGAAAACTTCACCACAATGTCGAAATCTACAAATCCAAAGTGTGTGTGCAAATCCACAAATCAATACTTGTTCTTCTCTACTCAAAATATATTTACAAAGCTCAAAATATGTCCAAAGATATTATTTTCCTGCCAAGAATACCAAAAAATGGCTGTTAGGTCGAGTATATAAGAGTTGAGTTTGGAAAATGTGATTTTACACCTTTGTCCAGATCTGATGCCCGACTGCCGCACCTACGGAAGATTCATCGCCGGTGCGATTCCGCAGGGGCAGAATATTTCTCGTAGGTGCGAGTTCTGAGTTTTGTCACTTTTTCGCAGGAGCGGATGTCTTGTCGCACTTGCGGTTCCGCAGGTGCGTGAATTTCACTCGCATGTGCGAGATTAGGCTGGTTTGACTTCAATCGCAATTGCGGACATTTGGTCGCAGCTGCGGTTCCATAGGTGCGTAAAATGCACCGCAGGTGCGAGTCTTGTGTGCCTGAGCTGTCTTCGCAGGGGCGACAATTCTTCGCAGGCGCGAGGTCGCGCTTGCGACCTATAATCCGCAGGTGCGGAATCACTGAAGCCTTTCATGCAAATTTTCACCGCTTTTTGTCCAACTTTCAGTCCAATTCAACACCAACCTTCATAGCATCATTTCCCTGAAAATTGAGCAATTATACACTAAAAACGACCTCAAGTTATCATTTAACAATACAAAATCTAATGAGAAGAGGCTAAAATGAGTTGTAAAATCACCACTCATCAACACACTGTACCAAAACATGATCATGCACCTATGTTGAAATCACACCCTGCACCACATAAGCCGGTTGCCCATAATAACATCCTCCGACCAAAATAGCTGGAAATTTTACGAATCTGATGCCCGAAATATGCCTCATGATGCATATAAGTCCTATTCCAACTCTCAAAATACTGTCGTGACAACAGAGATGTGTAGAAAATAATAACCACCTGCCGAATCAGCAGATCATAGAGTCTCTCCTCATGACAAGAACCATTACCTTATTCTGAACTGAATAACGATATTTGCTTTTTAATATACCCTACATAACTCTGACCACACAACCCCAGTTCCAATATCCTTGTCTCACCCAGTACAAGCTACTCAGGCAATAAGCCATCTCGAACACTGTAAAAAATCTCATATGACACCCACAATGCGCCAACAAGTTACACACCCAAATGTGATACATAAGGAAAAACGAACTCTGGAAAAAGAAATACCAGGCCCGTGTAACGAATAAAATGGCCGAAGAGATGCGATGAACCTTTCTCAGAGAATGAGAAACAAATACACAAAATAAGTACAGGGGACCGTATTTAACATCTCACTGTTGCGGTGTGCACCCCGATCCACACATGATACCACTTCTCCGTGCAACCCGATACAAACAAAATACCCGTGGCGGCGTGCCACCCGATCCACACATAACAATAAATAAGAACGTACCCATCAAGCCATAATGCTTATACCTACGGAATGTCTAATATCATCCATAAACATGACAAGTGAAAAAATACAACTCTGGGGAGACAGATAGCACAATATGCCACAAAACCCAAGCACCACAAAGGTGTGATAAATGCATCTCAAGAGCCATCCTTCTCATATAGCACCACAAGCTACACGGGACCTCAACACATGTGCGAATAATTGTAACGACCTGGTCGGTCGTTTTGAGAGTTAGAGCCCCGATCCCCTAATAACTATTCCCCCCACGTTTGTATCTGCTTATGGGACTTGTCAGAGTAATTAGTTGTGAATTTCGGAGAGTTTTTGGACACATAGTCCCTAAATATGAGTTTAAGCTTTAGAAATTGAGTCGTAGTTGGAACTATGTGAAGATGGGTCCGGAATAGAATTCCTCCAACTCCATTAGCTCCGTTGAGTGATTTTGGGGTTAGGATCATGTGCGGAATGTGTTTTTGAGGTCTGTAGTAGAATAAGGCATGAATTGGCGAAAGTTAGAATTTTGGCGATTTCGGCCGCTAGGTGAAATTTTGATATCAGGCTCGGAATGGAATTCCGAGAGTGGAAACAGGCCCGTAGTGTCATTTATGACCTGTGTGTAAAATTTGAGGTCATTCAGATTAGTTTTGACGTGTTTCGACATCGATTGTGGATTTTAGAAATTTCATAAGTTCTGAGGCTTGAATCCATGCATAATTCTTGAATTTGATGTTAGGTGATGTGGTTTGAAGGCTCGACTAAGTTCGAATGAGGTATTATGACTGGTTGGTAGGTTTGGTTGAGGTCTCGGGGGCCTCGAGGGCCTCGGGTGTGTTTCAGATGCTCAACGGGCTAATTTTTGGACTTAGGAAGGATCAGATTTTGCTGGTGCTAGTATTCTTCTATTCGCGTGAGGGGTGTTGCGAATGCATAGGCCAATCTGGGCTAAGGGAAAAAATGTTCTATGCATTCGTGTAAGGGGAGGTGCAAACGCGAGGGTCTGGACCAGTGTTAATCGCAAACGCGTGGGCCAGGCCGCGTTCACGAAGAAGAGATGAGGTTCCAGGGGAGGTCGATGATTTACCATTTGCGATCACGTGAGTAGTACCGTTCGGGTAGGGTTAAGAAGTCAAAGGTACGCGTTCGCATGCCCAACCTCATGTTCGATTAGGTCAATTACTGGGCGGGAGATTTTTACTCTTCGTGTTCGCGATGGTGCTTCCGCGAAAGCGATGAAGAGTGAACCTGGGAAGATTTTAAAACCCAAAATCAAGGGTTTAAGCCATATTTCATATTTTGGACTTGGGAGCTCGGGAAGTTGCAATTTTTGCAAAGATTTTCACCTGGGCGATTTGGGTACGTAATTCCTACTCGGTTTAGACTAATTTCCATGAATCTACACTTAAATCCATCCATTAAATTCGAATTATGGTGGAAAATTTGGATAAAATTCTTAGGCCAAGTTTTTTAGTTTTGATCGAGATTTTTGTATCCGATTCGAGTAATTCTTATATGGTTAGATTCGTGAGTGAATGTGTTTTCGGAATTGTATCTTTTACCTGATTCCGAGACGTGGGCCCAGGGGACTTTTTCGGCGATTTTCTTAAATTCGCGTATTAGCTTCGAATTTATTAGCTAGATTGACTTCTTAAAGTGATATTTACATTATACAATTGAATTGAATAGATTTGGTCCATTCGAAGTCGACTCGTGGCAAGAACGTGGTTTCGAGTTGAGTAGAGCTGTCGAGGTAAGTGACTTGTCTAACTCTGTGTTGGGGCATTTCCCTTAGGTTGTTTTGATATAATTATTGTGTGGGCGCCGTGTACGTGAGGTGACAAGTACGTACCGGGGCCATTTCTGCAAAGGTCCCACTTTTCCTTCAAAAATTATACAGTGCCTTGTTCTTTTATTACATCATTTCTATGTGTTTAATTGTTTATCCTAGATTAGGAAAGCATGACTATTGTTTCCATATTAAACTGCTAATTGACACTCTATGCACCATGTTTAGCTAGTTTTCCCTGTTTTCTACCTGTATTTTGATGTACCATCGGAATTGACGTTTATTTGGCATTTCGCATTGCAAATATAAATTAAGGACTACTGACGTATTCCGTGAGATCCCCCCAGCATTCTGTATTTAAATTGGGGACTACAGACGTGTTCTAGGAGATCCCCATGTATTGCATATTTTAATTGGGGACTACAGACGTATTCTGGGAGATTCCCCATATACTGCATATTTATAAATGGAACTACGGGATGGTATCCCGAGAGTTTCCATTATGTGATACGTTGTGCGGAGCCGAGGGCTCCATTTTACAGTCTTATTTCAGTTTATTCATTTTTACTGTTTATTCTAGAACTATTTTCTTTTCCGTGCTATTTAAACTGTTTATTTATAAATCTAGTAGAGCCTTAAACCTGACCTCGTCACTACTTGACTGGGGTTAGGCTTGGCACTTACTGGGTACCAAATATGGTGTACTCATGCCCTTTCCTGCACATGTTTTTCGTGTGCAAATACAGGTTCCAGCTCTCAGTCCCGAGGCTAATGAACGTCGTAGCTGCTTTGAGGAGACCGTAAGGTACTTTTGCCGCGTCTGCAGAATCCTCGTAGTCACCTTCCATTCCAGTTAGATAGAGACTTTTATGTATTTCTTTCTCGTTGTATAGAGCTATTACAGTATAGAGCTGGTGATTTAAAGTGCCATTTCGGGTTTTAGAAATTTTGCTTGTACATGCCGAGTGGCGATGTTTCACTTAGTAGATTTACTTTAACCTGTCTTTACTTATTATTTTTGATCATTATCTTTCCGTACATATAGGCTTACCTAGTCGTAGGGACTAGGTGCCGTCACGATACCTTTCGGAGGGTAATTCGGGTCGTGACAAGTTGGTATCAGAGCATCTAGGTTCATAGGAGTCACAAGTCACAAGATGGTTTATTAGAGTCTCGCGGATCGGTACGGAGACGTCTGTATCTATCTTCAAGAGGCTATGTAACTGATATGAAAAATCACATTCTTTGGAATTCCTTGTCGTGCTAGTTACTGACATCAAAATTCTAAAACTCTATTCTAATCTTGCTCGTAGATGGTGAGGACCCGTACTGGACGGACCGATGATCAAGCATCTGAGCCCCCAGCCAGAGCCGCCGGAGGCAGGGGCATGGGTAGAGGAAGAGCACGCGGTGCAGCCCGAGCACCGGCGAGAGAAGAGATAGAGGAGCCCCTAGCAGCTACAGTTGGAGGGGGAACAGGAGGTCCATATTACTACTCCAGCCCTCTAGGAGACCTTGGCTCAGCTCATGAGGGTTTTCAGCACTCTGACCCAGGCGAGACTACTTCCGATAGCTCCAGCCACATCTCAAGCCGGGGGAGGAGCACAGACTCCCGCAACCCGTACTCCTGAGCCGAGGGTCCATATTGGACAGGTCCTAGAGTATATTCTTATGCCCCCAGCGGCTCCAGCTCAGCATGATGCTAGGGTAGTTGCTTCTGAGGCAGAGCAGCTCAGACTTGAGAGGTACAAGAAGTACCACCCACATATTTTCAGCGGACTAGCTTCAGATGACGCTCTGGGTTTTCTTGAGGAGTGTAATCGTATTCTCCGCATTATGGAGACGAGTGGGATTTCTTTCACCTCTTTCTAGCTGAGGGGAGCGGCTTATCAGTGGTGGCGTGCCTATGAGCTTAGTAGTCCGGATGAGGCAGCTTCACTCACTTGGGCTCAGTTCTCAGAGATGTTTTTGCTTGAGTTTGTCCATCAGAGCCTCAGGGATGCTTGGTGTGCAGAGTTTGAGCAGTTACGCAAGGTTACTATGACTATGTCGGAGTATGCAGTCCGTTTCAATGAATTGGCTCATCATGCACCGACCTTGATTGGCACGATCAGAGAGAGAGAGTTCGACGCTTCATTGAGGGACTCCACCCCGGTATTTGGACCAGTATGTCCAGAGAGTTGGAGACGGATATCACTTACCAGCAGGCAGTGAGTAATTCCCAGAGGATTGAGAGCATTTTTGCTCGGGACAGAGAGGAGATGGAGGCCAAAAGGTCTCGAGAGACTGGTCATTATTCGGGAGCTCATGCACCAGCAACACGCTATGGTGGGGTATTTGTGAGTCGCCCAGTTCATTCAGCTCTTCCAGCAACCAGTGGTATTCCTTCTCCTCCTAGACTTCAGAAGCCTTATTATACACCACCATTATCTAGTGTGCCTCATGCTCGAGGTGCTATTACCGGCCAGTCTAGCAGTCTAGTTCGGAGTTAGCATCAGCCGCCACGTCTTCCGAGAGGTTGTTTCGAGTATGGTGACCCTCACCACATGTTCAGAGATTTCCCCAGAGCTAGGAGGGGTGCATCATCTCAGACTTATGAGGCCCCACGTGCTCCACCGGGTCATCCAGCTATTGTCCAGCCCTAGCTGCTATCCCATCTGCTCAGACAGCTTGAGGTGGAGGCCGGGGAGGTCGAGGTCTCCCTAGAGGGGGATGCCAGGCCAGGTATTGTGCCCTTCCAGCCTGTTTAGAGGCCGTCGCTTCAGATTCAGTCATCACAGGTATTGTCCCTGTTTGTCATAGGGATGCGTCAGCATTGACCTAGGCTCTACGTATTCATATGTGTCTTCTTACTTTGCTTCACATCTAGGGATAGCTGGGATTCTTTGAGCTCCTCTGTTTATGTTTCTACTCCCGTGGGAGATTCTCTTGTTGTGGACCGTGTATATCAGTCGTGTTTGATTGTTATCAGTGGTGTTGAGACCAGAGTTGATTTTTAATTACTCGGTATGGTAGATTTTGATGTTATCTTGGGCATGGATTAGTTGTCGACCTATTATGCTATCCTTGATTTTCATACCAAGACTGTGACGCTAGCTATGCCACATTTATGAGATTAGAGTGGAGAGGTGCCTTAGAGTATGCTCCCCGCAGAGTCATTTTTTCCCTTAAGGCTCAGCGGATGGTTGAGAAGGGGTGTGATGCGTACTTGGCCTATGTGAGAGATGTTAGTATTGATAACCCTACAGTTGAGTCAGTTCCAGTTGTGAGGGACTATCCTGATGTTTTTCCAACTGACCTTCCGGGTATGCCGCCCGATAGAGATATTGATTTTGGCATTGACTTGTTGCCGGACACTCAACCCATTTCTATTCCTCCCTATCGTATCGCTCCTCCTGAGTTGAAGGAGAAGTTGTAGGAGTTGCTTCATAAGGGTTTCATTAGGCCCAGTGTATCACCTTGGGGTGCTCTAGTATTGTTTGTGATGAAAAAGGATGGCTCTATGCGAATGTGTATTGTTTATGGCCAGCAGAACAAGGTTACAGTGAAGAACATGTATCCATTGCCTCGCATCGATGATTTATTTGACCAGTTATAGGGTGCCAGGGTATTTTCCAAGATTGACTTGTGTTCTGGCTATCATCATTTAAAGATTTGGGAGCCGGATATCCCGAAGACTGCCTTCAGGACCAGATATGGTCACTATGAGTTTCTTGTCATGTCATTTGGGCTGACAATGCCCCAGCAGCCTTTATGCATTTGATGCACAGTGTGTTCCGGCATTATCATGATTCCTTCGTCATTGTGTTCATTGACGACATCTTGGAGTATTCTCGGTCCCAGGCGGATCATGAGCAACATTTGAGGACTATGCTTCAAACTTTGAGGGAGAAGAAACTGTAAGCAAAATTTTCTAAGTGTGAATTTTGGCTTGATTTTGTGGCATTCTTAGGCCATGTGGTGTCTTGTGATGGGATCAAGGTAGACCCGAAGAAGGTGGAAGCGGTGCAGAGTTGGCCTAGACCATCATCAACTACTGAGATCCGCAATTTCGTTGGTTTGGGAGGGTACTATCTCCGCTTTGTGGAGGGATTTTCATCTGTTGCACACCTATGACCAGATTGACCCAGAAGGGTGCTCCGCTTAGGTGGACTGAGGAGTGTGAGGAGAGCTTCTAGAAGCTCAAGACAACCCTGAATACAACTCTGGTGCTGGTATTGCCTACGGGTTCAGGGTCCTATACAGTTTATTGTGATGCCTCGAGGATTGGCCTTGGAGCGGTGTTGATGCAGGATGGTAGGGTGATTGCCTACGCATCCAGAAAATTGAAGGTGCATGAGAAAAACTATCCAGTTCATGATCTCGAGTTGGCAATGATTGTTCACGCCTTGAAGATATGGCGTCATTATTTATACGGTGTTCCTTGTGAGATTTTCACGGATCACCAGAGTTTGCAACACTTGTTCAAGCAGAAAGACCTCAATTTGCGCTAGCGGAGGTGGTTGGAGTTATTAAAGGACTATGAAATCACCATATTATACCAACCGGGGAAGGCCAATGTGGTGGCCGACGCCTTGATTTGTCGGGCGGAGAGTTCTGGGAGTTTGGCATATCTTCTGGCAGTTGAGAGACCCTTAGCCTTGGATGTTTAGTCCTTAGCCAGTCAGTTTGTGAGATTGAATCTTTCAGCGCCTTGCCGGGTTTTAGCTTGTGTGGTTGCTCGGTCTTCTCTTTATGACCGCATCAGAGAGAGCTACTATGATGATCCCTAACTTCTAGTTCTTTAGGACATGGTTCGACGAGGTGATGCCAGTGATATGACTATAGGAGATGATGGTGTGATGAGGATGCAGGGTCGGATCTGTGTTCCCAATGTGGATGGGCTTCAGGAGTTGATTCTTGAGGAGGACCATAGCTCGTGGTACTCCATTCATCCGGGTACCGCAAAGATGTACCAGGACATGAGACAATATTACTGGTGGAGAAGGATGAAAAAGGATATAATGGAGTTTGTGGCCAAGTGTCTCAACTGTTAGCAAGTCAAATATGAGCATCAGAGACAAGGAGGGTTGCTTAGGCAGATTGAGCTCCCAGAGTGGAAGTGGGAGCGGATCACCATGGACTTTGTTGTTGAACTTCCTCGGACTTTGAGAAAGTTCGATGCTATTTGGTGATTGTGGATCAGATGACCAAGTCAGCCCACTTCATTCTAGTGTTAACGACATACTCCTCCGAGAGGTTGGCTGAGATTTATATCAGGGAGATTGTTCGCCTTCACGGTATTCCAGTATCTATCATTTCAGACAAAGGTACAGAGTTCACTTCACGGTTCTGGAGAGCCGTTCAGTAGGAGCTAGGCACCAGGGTAGAGTTGAGCACAACCTTTCACCCTCAAACGGACAGGCAGTCTGAGCGCACGATTCAGATTCTTGAGGATATGCTACGTGCCTGTGTGATGGATTTTGGAGGGTCATGGGATAGATACTTTCCACTTGCCGAGTTTGCTTATAATAACAACTACCAGTCCAGCATTCAGATGGAGCTTTATGAGGCTTTGTATGGTAGATGGTGCAGGTATCCAGTGAGATGGTTTGAGCCAGGCGGGGCACGATTGATGGGTACAAATTTGGTCCAAGATGCCCTGGACAAGGTGAAGGTGATTCAGGAGAGCGACTCCGCACAACTCAGTTCAGGCAGAAGAGTTACACAGACCGGAAGGTTTGTGATTTGGCATTCATGGATGGTAATCGGGTTGTTCTTTGAGTATCGCCTATGAAGGGCGTAATGAGGTTCGGGAAAAAGGGTAAGCTGATTCTGAGATTCATTGGTCCTTTTGAGATATTGCGGCGGGTTGCGGAGGTTGCTTATGAACTTGCCTTGCCCCCCAGCACACTAAGAGTTCATCCGGTATTCCACGTCTCTATGATCAGGAAGTATCACGGTGACCCGACCCATGGTTTGGATTTCAGTTCAGTCCAGTTGGACAAGGATTTATCATATGTTGAGGAGCCAGTAGCTATATTGGATAGACAGGTCAGAAAGCTCAGGTCCCAGAATATTGCATCAGTTAAGGTTCAGTGGATGGTTCAGCCGGTCGAGGAGGCGACTTGGGAGACCGAGCAGGATATGCACAACCAGTACCCTTATCTTTTCACAGCTTCAGGTATGTCTTTACACTCGTTCGAGGACGAACGATTTTCTTAAGAGGGGAGAATGTAACGACCTGGTCGGTCATTTTGAGACCCCGATCCCCTAATAATTGTTTCCCCCACGTTTGTATCTGCTTATGGGACTTGTCGGAGTAATTAGTTGTGAATTCCGGAGAGTGTTTGGACACATAGTCCCTAAATATGAGTTTAAGCTTTAGAAATCGAGTCGTAGATGGAACTGTGTGAAGACGGGTCCGGAATGGAATTCCGCCAACTCTGTCAGCTCCGTTGAGTCGGGGTTAGGAGCGTGTCCGAAATGTGTTTTCGAGGTCTGTAGTAGAATTAGGCTTGAATTGGCGAAAGTTAGAATTTTGACGATTTCGGCCGATAGGTGAAATTTTGATATCGGACTCGGAATGGAATTTTGAGAGTGGAAACATGTCTGTAGTGTCATTTATGATCTATGTGTAAAATGTGAGGTCATTCGGATTAGTTTTGACGTGTTTCGGCATCGGTTGTGAATTTTAGAAATTTAATAAGTTCTTAGGCTTGAATCCATGGATAATTCTTGATTTTGATGTTAATTGACGTGGTTTGAAGGCTCGAATAAGTTTGAATGAGGTATTACGACTGGTTGGTAGGTTTGGTTGAGGTCTCGAGGGCCTCGAGTGTGTTTCAGATGCTCAACGGGCTAAGTTTTGGACTTAGGAAGGATCAGATTTTGCTGGTGCTGGTGTTCGTCTATGCATTTGCGTGGGAAGTGTTGCAAACGCATAGGCCAATCTGGGCTAAGGGGAAAAATGTTCTATGCGTTCACATAAGGGGAGGTGCGAACACGAGGGTCTAGACCAGTGTTAATCTCGAACGCGTGGGCCAAGATGCGTTTGCGAAGAAGAGATGAGGTTTCAGGGGAGGTTGATTATTTACCTTTCGCGGTCGCGTGAGTAGTACCGCGTTCACGTAGGGTTAGGAAGTCAAAGGTACGCGTTCGCATGCCCAGCCTCGCGTTCGCGTAGGTCAATTACTGGGCGCGTGATTTTTATTCTTCGCGTTCGCGATGGTGCTTCCGCGAACGCTATGAAGAGTGAACCTGGGAAGATTTTAAAACCCAAAATCGAGGGTTTAATCCATAATTCATATATTGGACTTGGGAGCTTGGGAAATTGCGATTATTTAAGAGATTTTAACCTGGGAGATTTGGGTAAGTTATTCCTACTCGGTTTAGACTAATTTCTATGAATCTACACTTAAATCCATCCTTTGAATTTGAATTTATGGTGGAAAATTGGGGAAAATTTTGATAAAGTTCTTAGGCCAAGTTTTTGAGTTTTGATAGAGATTTAGGTATCCGATTCGAGAAATTCTTGTATGGTTAGGCTCGTGAGTGAATGTGTTTCCGAAATTAGTAATTTTTAGCCGATTCCGAGACGTGGGCTTTGGGAACGTTTCGGCGATTTTCCTAAATTCGTGTATTAGCTCCGAATTTATTAGCTACATTGGCTTCATAAAGTTATATTTACATTATGCAATTGAATTGAATAGATTTGGGTCATTCAGAGTTCGGTACTCATTGCAAGAACGTGGTTTCGAGTTGAGTAGAGCCGTCGAGTTAAGTGGCTTGTCTAACTCTGTGTTGGGGAATTTTCCTTAGGTTGTTTTGATATAATTATTATGTGGGCGCCGTGTACGTGAGGTGATGAGTACGTACACTGGCCATTTCTGCAAAGATCCCACTTTTCCTTCAAAATTTATATAGTGCCTTGTTCTTTTATTACATCATTTCTACGTGTTTAATTGTTCATCCTAGATTAGGAAAGCATGCCTATTGTTTCCATATTAAAATGCTTAAGTAACACTCTATGCGCCATGTTTAGCTAGATTTCCCTGTTTCCTACCTGTATTTTGATGTACTGTCGAAATTGACGTTTATTTGGCATTTACTTCGCATTGCATATTTAAATTGGGGACTACAGACGTATTCCGGGAGATCCCCCCACTACTGTGTATTTAAATTGGGGACTACAGACGTATTCCGGGAGATCCCCCCACTACTGTGTATTTAAATTGGGGACTACGGACGTATTCTGGGAGATCCCCCTCTGTATTGCATATTTAAATTAGGGACCACAGACGTATTCTGGGAGAGTCCCCTTGTACTGCATATTTATAAATGGAACTACGAGACGATATCCCGGGAGTTTCCATTGTGTGATACGTTGTGCTGAGCCGAGGGATCCATTTTACTTTCTTATTTCAGTTTAGTCATTTTTACTGTTTATTCTAGAACTATTTTCTTTTTCGTGTTATTTAAACTGTTTATTTATAAATCCAGTAGAGCCTTAAACCTGACCTCATCACTACTTGACTGGGGTTAGGCTTGGCACTTACTGGGTAACAAATGTGGTGTACTCATGCCTTTACCTACACAAATGTTTCGTTTGCAGATCCAGGTTCAAGCTCTCAGTTCCGTGGTTAGTGGTCGTCGTAGATGCTTTGAGGAGACCATAAGGTAATTCTGCCGCGTCTGCAGAATCCTCCAAGTCAACTTCCATTCCAGTTAGATAGAGACTTTTATGTATTTCTTTCTCGTTGTATAGGGCTATTACGTTATAGAGCTTGTGACTTAAAGTGATATTTTGGGTTTTGGGAATTTTGCCTGTACATGCCGAGTGGCGATGTTTTATGTCACGATCCAAAATCCATAAGGTCGTGATGGCGCCGGACACCACTGTCAGACAAGCCAATCATTAAATGGTTAAGTTAAATTTCCTGTTTTAGCATTTTTGAGATCATTACCTTTCACTTTATTACATAATAACTGAATAAAATTAGCTAAGTAAATACGACAATTTAATATTTCATTTTTATAAAATACATCCCAAACACATCCCAGAACCCGGTGTGACAAGTGCATGAGCAAATTCTAAGAATTTCACAAATACTACAAAGCTTGTCCGAAATACAAATTGGACAAGGAATTTAAAACGAAAATAAATACAATATGAGGGAGACTCTGTCGGCTGCAGGTTGAAAATTTCAGATTCCTTATAGATTTCGAGATATAAGCTTCCAAATTCAGCTCCGCGATTGCACTAGTTGCTGTAAAAACAGCTTTCTGCAGAAAATTTCAGCAACTCTTTGGTCCGAAATTCATTCCGTTAACCTTCTGAAATCCACCCGAGGCCCTCGGGACCTTAACCAATTATACCAACATGTCTAAAAACATGATACGAACTCGCTCGAGGCCTCAAATCACATCAAACAACGTCAAAATCATGAATTGCACTCCAATTCAAGCTTTATGAAATTTGAAATTTCTAACTTCTACATCCGATGCCGAAACCTATAAAATCACGTCCGCTTGACCCCAAATTATGCACACAAGTCATATTCGACCTTACGGACCTGCTCCAACTTTCAGAAAAGGTTCGAGAATAGGGTAGGGTCCTGTCCTTAAGATACAAATAACAAAAGAGTTCAAATTCTCGGTCAAACTTCTCAAAAACCTTCAAATTTCTATCTTTAACCAAATGACTTCAAAATGAACTACGGACCTCCGAATTCACTTCCGATCGCGCTCCCAACTACAGAATCACCATACGGAGCTATTCCCAGATTCGTAATCCCAAATGGACATCAATAACACCGAAATGCACTTCAACCCAGACTTATGAAATTCCTTCTAAAATGCTAACTTCCACAATATACGCCGAAACGCTCCCGGGTTATCCAAAACCCGTTCCGGACATATGCCCCAGTCCGAAATCATCATACAAACCTGCTGGAACCTTCAGATCCTGATTCCCAGGTCGTTTACTCGAAATTCCAATCTTAGTCGATTCTTCAAACTTAAGGCTTCTGAAATGAGAATTTTCTTTCCAATTTGACTCTAAACTTCCCGAAATTCAATTCTGACCACACCTACAAGTCATAATACCTGAAACAAAGCTGCTCATGACTTCAAACCGCTCAATGACGTGCTAGAGCTCAAGACGACCGGTCGGGTCTATACATTCTCTCCCACTTAAACATCGTTCGTCCTCGAAAGTGCCAAGAGCTGCTCTGGAGTTATCTGAAATCGCTGTTTAACACCTCGTGCACCTGCCCGTGCTACCACAACCTAGTTGAGCACATTAGCTTGATAAAATCTGAAGATATCCTCTCTTATCCATACAATAAGCTCAGAACCCAGTTCCAACACCTGAAATTCTCTGCCAGGCCTGTTTCCAATATATAAACACTGTATCAACTACCACACGAGGTACCAAAACACGACTGCGTACCTTTGATGAGTTAGCACCATGCACCGCATAATTCACCATCTAACCACATTGACGTTCCATGAACCTTAATAGCCAAAATTACACGAATCTGATGCTCCCAATGCATCTGCTGATATACATATACATCCTGCTATAATGCTGACGATACCACCACAACGGAGGAGATGTGTAGAAAGAAATATCTAACCAATTGCAGAGTTAACCAAACATTGATTCTCTCCTTTTTGACTAAAATCATCACCTCACTACTACGCTAATACTGATATTTGTTCTTTACCATACTTCACAAAATATTATCGCACTGATCCCTGATCCAATAGTCTCATCTCACCCAGTATAAGCTGCTCAAACAACCAATCACCCCAGACATGACCAACAGTCTCACACGATGCCACAATGCGCCGATAGGCCACAATTCGAACATGATACATAAGGAAATGACTCAGGAAGGGACTACTCAACTCACACAACTAACATGGATTTCCTTAGAAAATAGGAAGAAAAACACAAGAAAAATAAATATAGGAACCTCACTCAACATCACCCCCTTGCGGCGTGCAACCCAATCCAAATAACATACCCGTGGCGGCGTGCCACCCAATCCCATCATAAAATTCACATAAGGAGATATACACGGAGCTGAATTGCTCACCATTACAAATTACTGAATACCGGTCATAAGCACGCTAAGTGCATAATACCATCATGGGGAGACTGATAGAGCCATATGCTACAAAAATTAAGCACAACTGAGGTGCGATATATATATATATACTCTGAAATCTCAAGAGCCCTCCTGCTCACATAACATCATCATTACGCTGAATCTTAACACATAGGAATTTCTCAAGCTGTTTCACAACTCACACGGCACAATAATAACCTTACATGAAATGAACAAAGACGGAACAACATCTGATATTCCAGCACCCCTCCTTGAGGAGTGCTATACTGAAAGGAACACATCTCCCTCACACGAAGCCCATAATCCTATTTAAACCCATTCACACACTTCAAGCTGATTATGCTCGCACCGAACTAGGCTGATAGCCTTACCTGGTTCCATAATTGCCCACTTCTTCTCATAACACGCAAGAACAACCATCATAGCCGGGACAAACACCCCATAATCCACAACACAATGAACTGAGCGCCTCCCAAGCATAAATTCTCACATAAGCAATATTACACTTCCTTATACTCAGTCTAAATCTTCAATCCATTACGTGACTACATGTCACACTCATACGATCTTCCCGTGGTCATGCTCCAATGACCTTTCTCACAAGGTAACAAGTCTGCACATCCATACCACCGACCACATTAATACTTCAAAACACATCAAGAACCCATGACCAGGATACAAAGCCTATTTCACCAAACACCGATCTCAGGTGACACTGGAGACAACACTAGCTTACTCTAGACATTCAAATCCCTTCTTCTTGCTCACCCGAGCTCATGACATCCTTGTCAAACCCGAACCGCAATCTTAATCCTTACTGTTGGCCCACGTCACTGAATGGGTTTTAAAGATTGACAAAAGATGTCAAGTTGAACCAGGTCCATCATAGCATACATATCTGAATGAAGTAGTTGGATCACAAATTGTACAAGTATAGGAGATATCAGTGATTTCTAAGCATCAACAATTAAGAGAATGTCTCCTCATACGAAAAGGGTGCAAATTGATAGAGAAGACAGAAGTTGATTTCAGCTAGGATAGAAATAGAGGAAGGAAGTTGAGTTACAATCAAACTCGTTGACCAAGGAAGAGTTTGATCAGAATTGAATCATGGAATCAACAAACGGACTCTATAAATAATCAATGTATTACTACTGAAAAAGGTGACGCACTAGTGCTAAAGTGAATCAAGTTCTGAAGCAAAAGTTCCAAAGATTTTGCAAGCAGAATTGTTGTGCGATACAAGGCTACAATTCAACTAGAAGAAACAGTTCCATTGTTTGTATATTGAGTCTAGTTGATTGTAGTAGGAGTTTAAATATTGTATCTTATCAGCTTTCATAGAAGCAATTGTAATAGGTACAAATTGATCAAGTTAGAGTTAGCTTGAAATCTGTAGAAATTAGCTAGAGGCTAGTTGATACAAAGAGGATTAGAGTTAGTCCTAGGATTACAAAAGAGTTTATTTTGTAAGTCCGTTTGGCTCAGGGTTTTAGTGAAGAGTTTGAGCAAATCCTACTGAGGAGTAGGTCGTGGTTTTTTCACCTTTTGAGCCAGGTGTTTTCCACGTAAAAATCCCTGTGTCTTTACTATTAGTGCTTAATTATTCCGCAAACAGTAGTAAGTGGTAGACTAAGAAGAACCAGGTTCTTCTTATTAGACATCAGTCGAAATTGGGTACTACACAATTAACTTGTAATGTTGTGTAGTATTGAACTCTAAAACAACAATTGGTATCAGAGCAGGTTATCCTTGAAGAGGCTAACACCTAGGCAAAGATCAAGATTAGTGCACCACCTAGGAACTGGGAAGGTCAATCAACTGCAAGGCCATCACTCTTCAACGGCCAATACTATTCTTGGTGGAAGAATAAAATGAAGGATTACCTTATTGGAGAGGACTATGAACTCTGGGACATAGTCACTGATGGACCACTTGCAACAATGAAGAAAACTGCTGAAGGAGTAGATGTGCCTAAAACTAGGGCTGACTGCACAACTGAGGATCTGAAGAAATGGGAGAAGAATGCCAAGGCCAA